>PVKS010022338.1:0-33865 GCA_004027875.1 Aplodontia rufa | reverse complement strand
TGTAGTTTCGGGTGCCTCGGGCTTACCGCGCAGCACCCTGGGAATGGCCTGCGGTGCTCAAGTCTGCGCGTGCGCAGGCCCCGCCCCACCCCTGCGCTCTACGTCGCTACCCAGACCCGACTGATCGCGGCCACTTCATCTGTGCGCGTGAGCAGATGCTGCTCCCCCGGTGTGAGAGCTCCGGCTACGGCTCCCGGCGGCCTGGGGACCACGGGACAGGTGGGCTTGTGCTGGGGACCGGAACTCGCAGGTCCCCTCGCGGCCCGGGGCGCTCCGCGGGCCACTGGTGCGGGACTGCCGAGCTGAGAGAGGGACGCGCGGTCGTGGTGGTGGTGATGACGGACGGGAAACATTTTGTCGTGGCCGGAGAAGCACTGTGCAAGGGTAATCATGTGTACGAGACTCCGTTCTCGGGGTTTGGCATCTCGTTTCACCCCCAGGACGACCCTGCTGTGTGTAAACATGCCATTGGAAAACGTGGACGGTGTTCACTGCAGTGGGTGCCCCGGGACGCAAGTAGGCGAGACAGGACCCACCCCTCAATCACAGGCTTTCCGCCCGGATCTTGCTC
This sequence comes from Aplodontia rufa, assembly GCA_004027875.1. NCBI lineage: Eukaryota > Metazoa > Chordata > Mammalia > Rodentia > Aplodontiidae > Aplodontia > Aplodontia rufa. The sequence continues at coordinate 33,294 of PVKS010022338.1, read as the reverse complement.
TTCTTTATTTCCCATCTGCTGAAATCTTCAGAGTACTTAGGTGGAGCGGCCTGTTCCAAATCTCCATCGGTGATTGTGATGGATGTGGACGGAATCTCACTATGTGGGATTTGTGGGATCTCCATAGAGCACTTGGGTCGGATGAACTCAGGTCCTGAACCCCTGATAGGCTTTACGGGCAGTTTCCATCCTCAAGACACAGACGGATATTTTAGTGCGGTGCTGTTTAACAGGTAATGCAAAACGCACATTTAATTTGGAAGTTTTCAGTGACTGCAGGGAAAAAAACAGGCAAAACTAATTTTGCTGATGTCTTTTATTTAACTCAGTACATTCGATGTATATTTTGCCTTGGGACTCTATGCCAAATTTCAGTTGTTCAGTACTTGCATGTAACTAAAGGCTACAGTAATGAAGAGCATACTGATTACAGATGAATCAGGTTTAGGGTTCAGATGAAGGATTTAAATTTTCACTTCAGGTTCAGGTCCTAGCCCCCTAGAGCAAAGCAACTTTTATAAGGAGCAGAAGAGGGAGTCCCAGTGACTATTGCCACTTATAAGAATAGTTCTGACAGAGACCCCACCCAAAATTTCAGAAAAAATAGAAGTTGGTTCTAGAAAAGAGCAGGTCCTTATTTGCTCTGCCAAAGGCAGTTCTTGATACCATATGAGTCAGACTTGGTAATGACCCTGCTGGGGAAGCCATCACAGGCTTTATGATCATGGATGCTGTGGACCAGCTTTCAGCTTGGGGTTGAGAAGAATGAATGGCAAAAGTAAAAAGCACTTTACTGGAGGGCTGGTGAGGGTACAGTATCTTGGGAAGACAACCAACTGGCAAAATCTTAAACAGATCACACTTCCTTCATTCTCCCCTCACTCCAGATCCTGACCTGATCTCACGCTGCGCCCATCATCTTATGTGGCATTTGGGGTTACACTGATGCTTCCTCTTTTCCTGACTATAGTGAATAACAAAATAATGGTAGAGGAAGTTCTGTAAATTGGAAGCTCAAAAATACAGGGGCTTAAAGTCACCCAGGGCAGAATCAGGAACTGAGCACAGTGCTGTTCATTTGCTTGGGTAAGTGCCATAATATTTTATCAACACTTTTTGGAAAAAAATCAACAACTGATTTAGAACAGAAAGTTAAAAAAATATTGCATAAGACATCCCATGTTTATTTCATAATTTTATGTAGAAATTCTAACTCAGAGTGGAAAGATAGTAAGAACTTGATTAATAAGCCAGCCCATGTAGTTTTTGGTGACATTAGTTTTAGTGAAAGTAGAGAGTTTCATCTTTTGTGTGGCTGAGTTTCTTAAGCTAATCCTGTCTTTTAATTTTTAAAAAATTTTTTTTGTCAGTTAGAAGGGAACTTAATTGTTGATAAGTCAACAAAATAGTTTTTATTTTATTTTTTTTTTTTAAAGAAAGGGGACAGTGAGAGAGAGAGAGAGAATCAATTTTTATTTAGTTTTTCACATGGCTTTCATTGCTCTGAGACTTCATTGTGTACATGGTGCTGGGGTTTGAACTCATGTACTTGTGTGTACTGGGCAAACGCTGTAACTGCTGAGCCACTGCCCCAGCCCAACAAAATAGTTTTTACCTTGGTGCAAATGCAGTCATATCAGAGGTGCATTTCTGCAACTCTGCTGTTCAAGTGTTGCTGCCTCTGTGTGGTACTTCCTGTCCCTTTTTTTTTTTAAACAACATTTTTTTTTCTTTTAAAGAGAGAGGGACAATGAGAGAGAGAAAGAGAAATAATTTTTTATTTAGTTTTTCATGTGGCTTTTGTTGCTCCAGTACTTGGTTGTGTATGCAGTGCTGGGGTTTGAACTCGCGTACTCACGGATGACAGGCAAGTGGTGTAACTGCCAAGCCACCGCTCCAGCCCCTTCCTGTCCCTTTTTAAGGAATATTCCCCATCGGGAATCTTTTCTCCAGCTGATGTGATGAGGTTTTAAGGGCAGTGATTATGGTGCTTTAAGTCAGACTAGATCTCTGATGACTCCTTTTCTCTTTTCTTGTCACCAGTGGAACCTTCAGTTTTCTCTCTTCTAGGAGCAGCAGAAAATGAACACATCCCAGGTCAGTTTGGTGTTTAAGAACCTGTTTGTTTTACAGTGGATTTCCTAAAGGTTTTTGTGTCCGTACATTAACATGGAAAAGTAGAAATAAAGTGAACACTGTCATAGATACTGAAATATTGACCAGCAGTAAAGTCAAAAGTAGCACATGGAAAGATGCAGGTCCTCAGATATCACACATTGACTCAACCAAGTTCCAGATTTATTTCAGAGGTTTTTGATAGTCATGACAGAGGGTCAGACAAACAGTACTTAAGAGTTCACATTGATGAGAAAGCTAAAGCAGACTGCTTCCTCCTGGGGTGGGATGTTCAAGTCAGTGATTTAGTTAACAACTTGCTAAACAACAGATTGCCTTTACTTGGTCTTCAACAGAAATAGAAAGTGTAATGCTTAGATGCTGACTTGGCCAACACTAGTTTTTTAAGAACTCAATAGAAGGGCTGAATTAGACATTTTGTCATGAGTCATCAAGGATGAATGTCTTAATTACTTGTCCATAAATATTATGAGTTCTGGTGAGACTCAGGGTGCTCAGTAGATGGTTTAAAATTCTGTTCTTTTTCAAATATTTCCACATTTTGCATCCAGCTTCAAATCTCTGTGTAATGCTTTGGTTTCTTTTACCACTTGTGTGTGATCTCTAGGGACCCTGGAGTTACGGTCCTCAAGTCTCAGGGACGCGCAGCAGTGTCGCCGTCAGCCTTCGCTGGGCTCGGGCATCTGTCTGCTCACACCCTCGCCGCTGTAGCCGAGTTTGTTTGTTTAGTTAGTACCAGGGATGGAATTTAGGGGTGCTTAACCACTGAGCCACATCCCCTCCCTTTTCATTTTGAGACAAGGTCTCGATAAATTGCTTGGATCTCACTAAGTTGCTGAGGCTGGCTTTGAGCTTGTGATCCCAAGCTGCTGGGATTACAGGTATGAGCCACTGCTCCCGACTGTGGATGCATGTGTAACAACTGTGTTATAAACTCTCCAGATTGTTTTCTTTAAAAAAAAAATTCTTAAAGAGGGACAGTGAGAGAGAGAGAAAGAGAGAGAGTCAATTTTATTTAGTTTTTCATGTGGCTTCTGTTGCTCCAACACTTTGTTTGCGTACGTGGTGCTGGGGTTTGAACCCACATCCTTGTGCATTCCAGGCAAGCGCGGTAACAGCAGAGCCACCGCTCCAGCCCAAATTTACCCTCTTTTAAATACTATATCTTCTGCATGACATGGGAAAGCCTTTGCTGAGGTGTATTGTGTTTGACCCTTTGGGATGGATAAGTATGAAATGGGGAAAAATGAAAAGTTCCTGTCTATATTAAAAACAAACAAAAAAATGGCATTAAAAATATGTAACACCTCTCTGTCCTCGGTAAAGACGGGTTGGAACACTGTCAATCAGCATAATTTAATATGTGATTTAATCTTTACACTTCGAAGATGCAGACTCCTTAGGATGGCAGACTTCAACCTGTGTGGGGAGTAGCTCCCCGCTGTGGGGTGGTTATGGGCACGTGGCCAACACACTTGGAAAAGTCCTTGGACACGAGCCCACGTACTTTTGCCCCCTACTAACTGGAAGCTGGTGAAAGCGAGGCACATGGTAACTCCAGTTGCCTGGTGGTCTCACCCTCTTGCTAAACTTCCTCCTCAAGCAGCATGCGCTGACAGTGAATTCCGAGCTGAGGCTTTAGCTAAGCACGCTACAGATGCCTTAAATACACAGGGCCAGAATGGAAAAGACCACCCACACACAAAACACGAAACTTCAGAACAGAGCGGCACAGGGTTGGGGATTTAGCTCAGTGGCAGAGCACTTGCCTAGCATGCGCAAGGCCCGGAGTTCCATCCTCAGCCCTGAAAAACAAAAAACAAAAAAACAGAGCAGCATTAGATATACTGACTACAGAGCAGGGCAGCCCTCCTTAAAGCAGAACAGTGCGTATATGGGAACCTGGTGCTGAGGCCGGCTAGGTTTACTCCCTCTGTTTGCTGCGTAGCTGGGCTCTTTCTAGCAAGCTGCTCTCTGAATCACTGTTGGGGGATCTGGTTTTAATGTGCATCCTGATGGGCTGCCAGGAGGTCGCCTGTGGAAGATGGGCCAAGATATTCAGGCACATGGGGGTGGAGTGTGTCCCCCTTAAAGAAAAGGCGGGGAATAAAGCAGTACGCGTCTGAATGACCCTTTGTGTTCCCCCAAACCTAGCCAAGTTAAGGAAGCAGCGTGAGCCTGGGCGGGAACGTCCAGCTACTTGAAGGACTCTGGCTTTCTCTCAGATGTGATAGGAATTAGAAAGCTTCTTTCTCACACACATGCCAGTACAGCTGCTCCTGGGGATGCTGGTCACACAAGGAACAAAGCAGACCAGGCAAACTAATGATGCTTATTTGTGTGGATTAATAGCCAAAGCCAAAGCCCTGAATGCCTGTGGCATTGCTTTGTATGTGAACCCTTCTTCTTGTGCTAAAGTCTAAGATACAGGAGAAGACTAAACTAACAACGTAAACAAGTTATGGTGTCTGTTGTGGGGTCCAGTTATCGACGCATAGTGAGACCACCAGAGACCAGAGTGGAAAAATAAAAAAAAGTGTATTTTGGGGAAAGAGAAGGGACAGAAAAGAGAAGAAACAGGCTGGGGCACCAGGGCCACTGCTCCAAAGCAAAGTTCAGGGAAAGCAGCAGCCCCGAGTGACTCAAGCAGGCTGCGTTTAAAGGAAAAGGATTTCATTTCCATCCATTTTTGGCATGCTCAATTTTAACTAAATATATTTGTTTTGTATCAGAGGGTCTCTACCCTTTTACAGTGTCTAAGTAAGTTACACAGGATTTGTGGAGGGTAGAGCTCAAAAAGTGTGTTGTGATTAAGTTGGCTATAATTAGCACAATCAGTTAAAGGTATTTAAGGTTTTTTCCTAAGGTCAAATATTAAATGTACTAATATAAACTAGAATCTAATTCTCTGTGTTGAAATAACAAGGGTGTCTTAAGACACTGATCTGCTCTTATCTATCAAGTTGACTACTGTGTCTATTAGGTTTTATTATTTAGGAATACTAGTCTTAAAGGAGTCAGGGTTTGTACAACTCTGATTAAACAAACAACTGTTATTTTACACCACTCCCCTACCCTATGGATTCGAATTTTTAGATCTACGAGTTGTCCTAGTTTCCTATGCAGGCAGCCTGGTGACTTGGTTTTGGTCAAGATCTGGAAAGAAAACAAGCTTCAAATGAACTGGAAAGGACCTCACCAAGTGCTCCTGATCCCCAGAAGGGCTGTATAAACTGCTAAAATGGGGCATGTCCTCACTAGCACCATCGAGAACTGTCACACACCTACGCCAGAGTAGCAAACACCATGGCCTGATGGGTATGCACTGAAGTGCCTGTGAGTTCTGCTGCTGGACTTCCCTGGCAAGTCCAGACTACATGGCCGGGAAAGACTTCTATTGGCACCCCAGCATGGGATGAACCTGGCAATGGTGCTTAGGAATCCATAATGATGAAGCTGGTCTTTTGGTTGTATGTTGCTGCAGCTCTATTGATCTTATGGCCTATGGGTGCAGGGCTCTGCCCTCCTTGCTAAGGGATCATTGAGGAAGACTACAGACCTGTGGACTGGACAGTGAAGAATCCTAAAGGAGTGGACTGTTGGGGCAGGCCCCAAATAGCTACAGTTAAGATCCCTCATTGAGACTTCCTGCAGGTTACATTATGTTTTATGTTATGTTTTTAGTGTGTAGCCAGGACTGGAATGCTGGGGAATTGTTTAGGGAATTCAAAACTCTTATAAGTGCTGTGATTTTAATGCTGGGAACCTACTGACTCCTACCCTGCCTGTTACCCCTTGCATATAAGAACTGTCTCTAACCTCATGGAGACTATGGCTGATAGACAGCTGGCTACATATGTAATGATGTATGGAAATATAAACCCCTAAACCAAGATGATGCTCTTTGACTCTGAGGGGATCTGAGCATCAAAGGGGAAAATGTGGGAGTTCCCTCTCCCCAGTGCCAAGGGATCTCCTGGAACAAAGGAGAGAAGCCACATGGTACAATCAATTCTGTAGCACAGGACACCCAATCAGAATGTATGCTTACGTTAACAGTGGGGACAAAGGGGCTGGCATGTAAAGGTGAACTGGCAGAGGGTATGTAAAGCAATGCCACATGGCAATTGGGACTCACCTTCTGGGTATGAATCCACTGGACCAGTGCTGGTGCAAATAAACACTACTTTCTGGTGTCTTCTCTCTGTGCAGGAATCCTGCAACACAGTGTCTGGGCCTTGGGGTCCAGCCTGACGCACTGGGGGCTGCCAAGTGCCCTGTCTCCGCCAGTCTCCATCGGAGGTGGCCAAAGCTGGAAACCTAGATGCCCCAAATTAGAGTTGCTTGACATCATGCTTACAAATCACCTTATCCATAAAGGCAAAACCAGAAAAACTCCCCAAAAACATGGAGGGGAAAATTCCGTGGCACTGGTTTCAGCAATGATTTTTGGATATGGTGCCCAAAGCACAGGCAGCAAAAGCAAAGTTGGACCACAACAAACTAACACGGTTCAGCACAGCAAAGGAAAAAATAATCAGTGAAACGAAAAATGCGAAACAAGGAATGCGGAAAAATGTTTGTAAACCATTAGCTGATAAAGGAGTAATATCCAACACATATAAGGAGCATATATCATTCTACAGCAAAAGGGCAAATAACCCAATTTAAAAACAGCAAAAGGGCTGGGAATGGAGCCCTGTGCTGGAGCATTTGCTAGCGTGCTAAAAGCCCGTGATCCCAGCAAGGCACAGAACCCACAAAGACATTTTTTCCCCTTAAAGAAGAAATGCAAGTGGCCAATCTGTATGTGAAAATGCAAACCAAGACCATAAAGAGTGATGACCTCCCACCTGTTAAGATGGCTACTATCACAAAGTTAAAAGATAAAAAGTGTGAAGGGATGTGAAAAGGGAATACTAAGTTGGTAGGTAAATTGGTACACTCATTATGAAGTTCTTCTGTTAAAATTACCCTATTAGGCAGAAATCCCACTCTGAAGTATATAAGCAAAGGACGCTCCCATTTCATTGCAACACTGTGCACACAGCAAGACAAGCTCTCTGACAGATGACTTAAAACCTCCTGATACTCACACATAATGAATACCATTTGCCCTTAAAAAGGCAGGGAGGGCTTCAGCAGTTGCTCAGTGTTTATGGTGCTTGCCTGGCATGTGCAAGGATGCGTGTTCGAATCCCAGCACCACATATGCAACGAAGTGTCAGAGCAATGAAAACTAAATAAGATTGATTCCTTCTCTCTCACTGTCCCTCTCTCTTAAAAAAAAAAAAGGATAAAAAGGAAGGGAATCCTGCCATCTGTGACAGCATGGATCCAAAGGGCTGGATCTGGAGAACACCAGCCACATTAAATAGTCCAGGCACAGAAAGATACTTCATGATCTGATTTACTAAGCAGAATCTAAAAAGGTTCAGCTTCTACAAGCAGAGAGTAGAATGGTGTTTGCCAGGGGTTTGGGAAAGGGGAAGAAGGGAGTTCTTGGTCACACAAAACTGCAGGTACAAGATAAGCTCTAGAGAGCTAATGTATGGCACGGGGACTCCAGTTGATAAGTATGTGTTAGATATTTGAAATCTGGCAGAAGAATAGATCTTAAGTATTCTCAGCACACAGAACAACAACAACAAAAAGGAAACTACGGGAGGTGATGTTAATTAATTTATGCCATTCATTCTGCAATGTATAAACAAATCATCAGGTACACCATTAATCTTCAAAGCTTAAAAGAACACAAAAATAAAACATTTCTAGGTGTAAAGACAATAAAAATGCATTTGGGAGGGGCTGGAGCTGTGGCTCGGCATGTACAAGTACACGGGTTCAAACCCCAGCACCCACGTACACAACTAAGTGTCAGAGCAACAAAAGCCATATGAAAAACTCAATGAAAACTGATTCTCTCTCTCTCTCTCTCTCATTGTCCTCTCTTTTTTTTTTTTTTAAATGAATTTGGGAAATGGCCTATCATCTGAGGAATAGGAAATTTTCATGGGACATTTTTTTAAAATACTCATCAATTTTACTATCTTAAAAAGAATCAAACCCTTTTGTATTTAAAGTTTTAGAAAAGTAGATGGAAACCTGTGAAGAAAATGTGCAAGAGGCATGGATACAGAATCCAAACAGGAAATTCAAATCTACCTCTGAAATATAAACAATCCAATGAATTTATTTAGGGATGTATGTTTGAAAGGAACCATGGAGTTTAAAATTTAAATTGAAATGATATACCATTTTTCTCATCATGAACTAAAGAGTTTCAGTTTTTCAAATATCTAATGTGTTTGCATGTAGGAACTCTTATTGTAAATGAGTTGTAAATTAGTTCAATTGATCTATTAAAATGAAGATGCAGGCCAGCTTCATGGGTGTGTGACCAGCGTAACTGCACTGGGTCCATGCTCGGAAGAGCCTCCCCGTGGTTGAGGTTTAACTGTCTATGGCTCCTGTCTTTAATTACTGTATTACACGTAGATTTGTGTCTTGAAAGTAAAGTCTGATGGGAAACGTAGCATGCACCAGCAAGCTGGAAGTATGCAGTATCCTTTAGCCAAATTCACAAATAAGGATTTCATTTTAGTACCAATTATGTGACCCATGTTATGGACACAGTTGTGAAAAATACAGCCCCTTCCCTGTCAGTTACATGGATAGCATATTTGAAACTATTTCAGCTTTTAAAATTTATTTTTGAAGAAACAATAAACATGTCTTGAAGGATTCCCAAGTCTTAACATATTATAAATGCCTGCTACAAAATCCATAGCAAATAACATCGTTAATGCTGAAGTCGTTGGAGCCATCCTAATGAATATAGAAACACAGGGGCCGGTCTGATTGAACATCAAGAACATCTGATTGTTCATCTGATTGAACAGTCTTTGTAGTCCAAGTTAGTTTACAATGAAGGACAAAAGTAAGGCCTAAAGATCTGTATGTTACAGATACATTGTTTTAAATATATATGCTTAATATATATATTTTTAAAAAGCACACTCATGGATCTCAGCAAGAAAAAGACAAGTTGAACAGAACATGCTCCGGAGAAACTTAACTCATTCAGCTATAGGAACAGAACCTAAGGAGAGGGCAGAATTAGTTTAACAGGGAAATGTCATCCAACAGCTCATTTGGGGTAACTGGTAAATTAAGTGCTGCTGTATTGGAGGATCTTAAATGCCTAGGTAAATAAATTAGTTAAGGATGTCAGAGGTATCCTCGATCAACAAAAAGTTGTGGGCTGAAATCTCCAGCCTGGACAAGAGGGTGTGTCGACGTAATTCCCTTCTCTCCCAGTAGTAACAAAAGAGCACCCGAAGAAATCTCAACTGCCTAAGAATAAACAACGTAGTGCCAGGGCGTCTTGGTATCTCCACCTGCAGAAGTAGGAGCCCTATCTGGACTTTCACTTACCTGCCAACGGAAGGCAGCCAGGTAGGCTCTTGGCTCCCTGGACAGTACTGGATTCTCTGACAACATGAGGCCAGTCCTTGTGTCCAAATGGCAGAATGGCCGGAGGGAGATAAACATGGGGATGCTGGAAGGGATCAATCGGGGCATCCCACCCTCCCCGCTGTCCCTGGGCTCTGTGGAAAAAGGAAATGTTCCTCTCCAGACGTAGCATGCGTCAAAACAACAGATGCATGGCAAATACCTAAAAAATGGTTTTAGTCAAGGTCAACATATCTTTAGCCAAAGACATATTCACTTACTGTCACTCTGGAGCTCCAGATTAAACATTAGATTTAAAATATGAAGGTGTTTCAAGCAGTCTGGAAATTGCAGGACCTCTGAGTTTCTGTTGAGCATAAAAAAATCTGAAAGTATTTTATATATTTTAAAATTATTTGTATTTTATTAGGCTTATGTATGGTATTTTCATCTTTTCTTCAGTTAGACAGAGGTACTACAGTTCCTATAAATGTAACCATTTACTTTGAAGTACCACCAGAATACCTGCAGTTCACAGTTGAAAATGAAGGCAAAATAATGGGAATTGCTGAGGGCTAGTGGTGATAAGATGGAATTTATCTAATTATTCCTGCATCATTAATACTTTATATTCCCATAACATTTAAACAAAGAATTTAAGAGTTTCATGGGACCCTCCATGGCTGACATTAGTGACTTTGTGTAATGAACAAAAGGCAAAACCTCACATGTTTCGGTAGTGAAGTCAGGGGTTCAGGGTCATGGGGTGTGACACTTGTGAATGACTGAGGACAGTGCAGCTTTTGGGTTGGTGACTGCCTAATCCCTGTGAGAATTTCAAACTGGTAACAGAAAGCACCTGCCAACATGGACAGCGATGCCATCTGTATCAGAGTCACCTGTTTCATCTTGAGAGGTGTCTGTCAGGGACATCGTAACCCCACCACAGCACCATCGCACACTCCCAGGGCCTGTGGGTCAGAGCCTCCCGTAAGCTGCTGTCACTTACTTCCTCTGTGGCCTTGGGACATGAGTCAGGACATTCCTGACCACAAACGCCCCTGTAGAGACTTCTGCTTCATTTTGCACGTGTGACCTCTATAAATGTTTTCATAATGCATTGGTGTCCTTGCCTCTTTCCTGCCTTTATTATTCACTGAAATGGACAAGCGACAGTCTATGACTTGGGTTTCTGAAAGTCAGAAACAGTGCTTCTAATCACTTGCCACATTTTTTTTTGAAGTCCTTATTTTTTTATAATTTATAGAATGAAACATAATTACACCATGTGTTAATTCCAAGACTTTTCGTGTATTTGCAGAACTCTGTAATCATAATCACAGTCTAACTCTAAAATATTTCCATCCCACAGCCCATTTGAATTCTCCCCACCATCCCAGCTCTAGACATTCGTTAATCATGACAAGCCTTTCATAGTGACTTCTTCTGAGAAGAATCATATGTTCCGCGTTCCCAGGGGTCTGGTTTCTTTCATGTTTGGCTCACACATCGTGTATTAACCTGACTTCATATTTTCAGTTGTTCACCGCTTTCTAAACACAGCTTTTCCAGCTGAGAGTTTCTTGCTCCTTGGGGAAAGGGCAGGGGGTAAAGAGGGATGTGAGAGTGACAAGGAGGATAGCGGGAATGGCCGGGAGATGACCTGATAGGGTGGTGGTGACCTTGTGGGGTCAGGCAGGGCCTCCCCTGCCATCACCAGGAGGACTCCCAGGCAGGCGGGGACCTAGTGAGGCAGGCCAGTAGGGAACTGTGCAGCAGGGGCCTCTGTGTGCCCAGAGTGTTCCACTCTGCCCTGCTCAAACAGCTCCCTGGGGTTCTTGGCAGGACCAGGAGGAGGAACCAGCTCAGCACGTACACAACTCACTGCCACACACAGCCCTTGACTCTGGAAGCAAAGGGACTGTCTCTTGAGAACGCCCCTCCCAGTGAATCCAGGGAGGGCACCAGATCCCAGCTCACCTGTGGTATCCATGTCACCACCGGTGCCTAGTTGTCCTGGGAAGGGAAGCTGGGGACTATCCTTCTGATGGACAGACCAGAGGCCTCCTCCAGGGCCCAGACCCTCACACTCTCACCCCCACCCCATTAAATAGGCACAGCCCAAGCCACCCCAGTCCAGGCCTCCTGCTCCTCCTCTCCTGGGCCGTCCCCACCTACAGCAGCACACCCCTAACCATCCCTTCCCAGCTCCCCCTGAGCAAGGGGCCTGTCCCCATGGATGACATCAGATGTCCCCATGGGCCCTGTGCCTCCCAAGACCTGCTCCCAGGGGCAGCCCAGCCCCATCTCTAGGCCCTTGGGGAGGCAGGGGGATGGCTCAGTCCTGGACATCTGCTCCTGATGCCAGCCAGCCATGGTGACAGAGAGGATTGGATGCCAGCCCCTGTGCTGGCCCCAACCTGAGCTCGCTTGTTCCCAGGAGCAAGATCCCCCTTGGAGCTGGGTCTTACAGAGGGAGAAGGGCAGCCCTGGGCTCAGAAGTCTGCAGGGAGCTGCGGCAAGGGCCCCTCGACTCTCCCCTCACCTTCTCACTGCCCCAGCGTATATTCAGGTTCCCTAGCAGGGTCAGCCACAGATCTGCACATCTGACCGCCTGCCACTTTTCCCAGAAAATGAGAAAGGGTGGAGTTGGTCAAGCTGCCGACTTGACAGTTGTTCTTAGGGGTCACAATGTGACTAAGAGGAAGAAGCCAGAGACGGTGCAGACCCCAGGCCCAAGACCCCCTGACCTAGTGCATGCTGGTGGCCTCGTTTATGATCACAGGAGACACTGTCCTCAGGACATGAACCAAGCTGGCTCCCGCCTCAAGGTGGGGTCCTGGCAGGAAGAGCCTGGTGAGCCCTCAGACGCACCAGCAGTTCTGGGAATGTTGAGTTGGGTAAAACAACTTGGGAGAAAAGTCTTGGGTCAGGTTCCACAGACACCACGGCTCCTCCTGGTGACCAAGTATTGCTCCCACTGACCGCTGTCTGATCCCACAGGTGGGACCTGTGTGCCTCACAGATGGCAGTTGCCCCCCACAGACCCACCTCTCATGTAACAAAGGCAGGCTGTTTCCTTCCCTCCAAGGCACTGATGTGACAGGAGGAAGTGCTGGTCTGGGAACTATAACCCTCACCAAGCAGGCTGGCCAAACCCCATCTGTTTTGTGTCATTGTGACCAAAATACCTGACAAGAACCACTTAGAGGAGGAAAAGTTTATTTGGAGCTCCGGGAGACCTCATTCAGAGGTCTCATTCTGTAGCCAGCTGACTTCATTGCTCTGGGGCCAAGGTGATGCAGGTGACGCAGAGCATCATGGCAGAAGGACCCAGGGGAGAAAAGCTGCTCAGCCTGGGAGACCACCTGGGGAGGGAAGGACCAGGTCTTTCTGCAGGGTTTGGGCTACACAAACCTTGGAGGTAGCACCCTCTGCAGGAGCTGAGGACAGTACTGGGAAGCAGCACTGCTGCCCAGGGTGTCCAGAGATGGCTGGGCCCTGACAGCAGCCCCCAGGAAGTGATGTCATCACCAGGCCAGGGTTCAAGGCCCTTTCCTGAGAACGGCCAGGACCAATGAGAGTGCACCCCATGCCCCTTGAGGGTGTGGCCATCCAGCATCCACCTGCCTCCCTGTACCCTGGCCACTGACCCCACCTGTTCCCCAATTTTACCCCCATCTGCCTGGCCCAGAGGTAGTGACCGCATCTTTGGGCGCTCTGGTCCTTCTTCCACTCTGATCAGACATGCTGAGCAGGAGCAAACACTGCCTTGTCCACCTTTACACTGGGCTGCTGGGCCCTGCTGGAGACACCACCAGGCAGTGAGTGGTGATGGCAGCTCCTCCTGTCCCCAGGATAAAACTGTGGCTGCACCTCCAGCACATGACTCCCACTGCAGTGGCCACAACACGTGGCATGTGGCTCTCACCTCCCAGGGTCCAGCCTGGGACTCAGCCTCACTCCTCTCCTCTCTGCTCAGTGTTGATGGAGCCAGGAGGGAGCAATTTCTGGAGGGTGCTGCAGAGGTCATGGGGACTGAGGAGGTCCCTCGGCCCCACATCTGGGCTGTCCTCCCCCAGGGGCTTCACTCCCATCCCTGGCCTGCTTCATCCAGATGCTTCTCAGGGGCATGTGCAGCCCACCTGGCCCAGTCTGCTCCCCTCTCTCCATCCTGTGACCCCCGATTCTCCCTGCCTGGCCCCAAATCCCCACCCAGCACCAGGCAGGGGTTTAGCTCACCTTCAGCTTCAAACTCTGCTGCCTCCAGGAGCGCCTAGATTCCCAGGCTGGGTCCCTGCCAGTGTTCTGACCCTGTCACCACAGTCCTCCCTGACCCTGGGAAAAGTCCCCTCCTGTTCTGTTTTTCTCCAATAGAGTAGAATTCCTGTTATTTCTTTTGAATTTTTAAAATAGAATTTGCCTTTGAAAACACCTGGGCCTGGAGATTTCTTTTTCAGTTGGATGTAGCCACAACTTCAGTTCCTTCCGTGATTGTAGGACCAGTCCAATTGTCTATTTCCTCTTGAGTTTTTCAGGTCTGTAGCTGCAGGGTCTCTGTTCCCCTGCCCTTTTCTTTGTTCTGAGTGGAAAACACCGAGTGTCCTGACCACACTGTGACCCAGCCAGCTGCGTGTTTTCCTCTGCAAGCTGGAGCCCAAGCAGGGGCTGTGGACGACGTTCACACAATGGTACAGTTGCTTAGGGGCTGCCCCAAACACGGAAGATCACACAGCTAGGACTGGCCCCAGCCAGGAGCAAATGGCATAGGCATCACAGCACAGCCTCCTCATTCTACCTGGCAGAACAGCTCCCTTCTCGATGTCTATCCACCGGATGCTGCAGTTCTCTGTGTGTAAGATCCCTTAATAATTGACGAAACACCTGCCAGCCCTTCGAGGAGCTCTAGTTGCAGGCTCAGCTGGACAGAACGTGCCAGTTTTTAAAGAATTGGTCCATTTTCCCATAGTTGTAAAATTTATGTGTGCGGAATTTGTAATATTTCCTCCTTATCCCCTTATGGTCCTCATGGCTTCTTTCCTGATAATCATAAATTATGTCTTCTTTTCGTTATACTGTCTTTTTTCAATACGTTAATATTTTCAAAGAATCAGTTTTTTCACTGATTCGTTTTCAATTTTATTTAATTTGTTCTTTTTCTGCCTTGCTTTGGGGTTGTCCTATGATCTTCATTATCTATTTTCTTAAGTGGATGCTTAGTTGATTTAGAAACTATTTTATTGGATTCTTGGCATTCAATGCCATAAATTCCCTGTAAACACTGCCTTGTTCGTATACTATAAAATTCTGTTTAGTGCAAAATATTTTCTAATTTCCTGTTAGACCCCATCCTTGAACTATTTTGCAATAAACTACTTAACTTCTAAGCATTTAGGTAATTTCGTGTTGTCTTTCCATTAGTGAATTTAGCTTAATACCATCATGTCATAATAAATATTTGCTATCATTTCTATTCTTTTAAATCTGCTACGTTTTGATTTTTTAGTAAGATGTATGTTTCATGTACACTTCAAAAACCTGCATCCTATGGTTGGAGCGGTGGCTCAGTGGTTACAGTACTTGCCTGGCATGTGCAAGTACACGAGTTCAAACCCCAGCACCATGTATACAACAAAGTCTTGGAGCAACAAAAGCCACATGAAAAACTAAATAAAAAGTGTTTCTTTCTCTCTCTTAAAAAAAAAAAAGCCTGTGTCCTATTGCATTGGGGGAAGGTCTATAAATGCCGCTTGGATGCAGCTGGGTGATGGTATTCTGTTCTCTCTCCTTGATGGATTTTCTTTCCACCACTTCTGGTCCTTTTCCCCATTGAAACGCAGGGAATTGAAACACCATTTTCAACTATTATGAACAGAACAGGGTTGAAATCTCCAACCATCATTGTAGAGTTTTCAAATTCTCTTTTAAATTCTGTGTTTGCCTCCTGAATTTTCAAGATCTCATGCTGGGCACATACACTTTTAGGACTGTTGTGTCAAATTCAAAAATTAGTCCTTTTATTATTACAGCATGGCCCTCTTTATCCCTAGTGATTTTCTTTGTACTGAAATATAATTTCTCTGAAATACACAAATCTGCTTTTTTTCATTACTGTTTGCATGGTATATTTTCATCTGTTTACACTTAGTCTACCTGTATCATTGCATTTGAAGAGTGTTTTGTAGACTGTAGAAATTTATTTTTGTTTGTTTGTTTTTGGTACCATCAATGCCATGCTTCTAGTTTCTGTTTACTCTTTTCTGGCTTCATTTCCTTGTATGAACTATTTTTGGTGTTCCATTTTAATTTAGTTTTTTGATAACATTTTTTTGTAAATATTTGTGTGGAGACTCCAGAGATTACAGCCTTGTATCTCTACTTCAGATCATACCTACAAAACTCAAATGTAGGTGGTTAAAATACTAACTGTAGGGCTGGCAATGCAGCTCAGTGCTAGAGTGCTTACTTAGCAAGTGTGAAGTCTTAGGTTCTAACCCCAGCACTACAAACAAAATAAAAAATTCCTAATTGTACAGATGACATACTGAAAATATTTATAAAATATCTAATCCTCATTAGTAACAGATTTCTGAGCAAAACTACAGAAAAATAGGCAGAGTAGGATTAGGCAACTCAGAAAACATGAGTTCAATAAGTATATGAAAACATATTCAACCTCACCAGTCATTGAGGAAGGCCATCTAGAACCACAGTGACATCTTTTCAGTCTTAAGACCTGAAAGGGAAACTGTCAATCCAATTATGGATGAAGATCTGGGTCAATGGTAAAACTTATGTCCTACTGTTGAGAGTGTAAACTCTCATACTGTTTGGGTGGTTGATTTGATGAAACTATTCATGCTATGACCCAAAAAGACATGTATCCTGGTGCCCCGGTATACAGAGAGACACAGAAAAAGTATTTGCAACATCAGTGTTTGAAACAGCGAAACCTCAGCAGCAACTGGAGGACAGTAAATAGGGAAGTGTGGGTGTTCTGTGCAGTTGAGTATCTACTGCGGATGAAATGAGTAAGTGAAATCGAATCAACAATGAATCACACCCTATATTTTATAAAACAAGAATTTGAAAAAATAAGCACAGTATAAATTTAAATTGTTCAAAATATGCAAAGTAAAGTTGTATCTTTAAAAACGCACACCCACATAATCTTGTCTAAACAAATATAGAAATAATGAACACTAAAGTCAGGTTAGCGACTAATGTCAAGGAATAGCTTAGAGAATGGATTGGTGAGGACTATTTTAGGGCCTCTGATCATGTTTTTAACTAGAAGGTCAATCATGATACCTTTTTTTTTTATAAAATTGAACTATTTGAAACATGTTAATCTGTCCATATTCATGTGTGAGGAAACACATACCTAATCTTAGGAGTGTTTAATGCTGAATAATAGGATTAAGAGTGTTTTTTTTCCTATAATGAGTTTTTCTTATTTTCTGAAACACATTTTCAAAAATAAGTTTTGTTATTTTTTTGTTTTTGTTTTGAGATGGCCTTGCTAAGTTGCCAAGGCTGGTCTCATGCTCACAATTCTTCTGCCTCAGCCTCTCAAGTCACTGGGATTTCATGCATGTGCCACAAAACCTCACACAAAAAGTTTTTTTTTCTTTTTTATTGGTGTCTTATAGTTTTACATGATGGGATTTGTTGTCACCTATTCCTAGATGCACACAATACAGCAATTCAATTTGGTAAACATCCCCCCCCCACCCCCTTTACCTTCCTCCTCCCGTCCCCAGATCCCTTGCCTCTCTTTCTTGGTCTTATATTTTTCCTAAAATATCCAAGTACAGTGTCATAATTCTTAAACCTATGAAGAACATTTTTTTTTTAAAAACATGGCTATAGTATATACAGTGGCATAAAATGCTTGGAGTGTACCTAGCTTTAACTCAGTTCCAACATTTCCCCTTCTCCTCCCTTCCTATCACCCCTTGTTATTTTCAGATATATTTGACAATGATTAAACATTTACATTTTGTGAAAGCAAGCAGTATAGCGTATTCAAATATCTTATGCAGTATCTTGCAATTGCACCTCTTAAATAGCGACATTTTGCATTTTTCTTACAATTCACTTTTCACTATTTTGTCTTTTCCTTTTTAAAATTTTTTTTAAGGAGTTGTCAAAGAATCTTAAATGAGTATGAAGTAACAATATGATATGCATTTGAATCATAGTTTCCCCCATGAGGCCTACTCCCAAGTGTCTTGATTCTTCTATATTACACCCCTATAGGAGATATAAAGGTGTATATATGTAAATTTTCCAGAATTAAATGATGGTATAAGTATCATTTGACTTCTGAGGGGGTTGACGCATAGGCTACATTGTGGATTGTCTCCCTAGATCCCTCTCTAGCCTTCCTATCTCTCCCACCTAATGTCTATGGTTCCCCTAAATTATGTGTTGAAGCTGAGCGGCAGGGGTGCATCACTGGTTGCTAGGGTCCCAGAGGTGTGGGGGTGGGCTGGAATGGACCAGCCTATGTGCCATGCTGGGACCTGAGATCCTTGGTGGTGGGATGGGCCCTATATCTAGACCTGGCAAGTGTGCATGATGGCTGGTTGGTGTCTGGGTGTGGAGTCCTTAGGGGTATCCTGCGCACCTGCCGGGGAGGGGCTGGAATTCTGGGCATGCACAGATGTGGGGTGAGGTCCATGTGTGGCTTTCTTCTCACTCCTTAAATTGAAGTGGATTCTTGGCCCCAGATCTCTTTCTGGTGGTTCCTCTTTGGGTCTTTGCTGCTGGATTGACAGTTTTGTCCTGTCCCTTACTTGGGGTGGTGTATTGTCAGGAAAGTTCAGTTCAGAAGCCAAATCCCTAACCTGTGAACTCTTGGTGTCCCTTAAGATTTCCAGCCCCTCATGAGCTAACAGGAGATCATCAATATGAACCACCAATGCATACAATAAATGGTATTAAATTAGTTATTTAGTACCAATTTTATCAATTACAATGTGAAATTCCACTTATGAAACAAATGGTAGTGTTAGTCATTACTTTCACGGACAATAGCATTCAACTATTGCCTATGACAGGCTTCAAAGCGTACAATAGGTTACTAACTTTGGTATTCACAGTGGTAATGGTTACACAGCATTAAAGATGGGGGTCGGAATGGTGTAAACTAATTAGAAGGCTGAGAGAAAAAGGAATGTAAGAGAAAGTTAGAGAGGAGGTTGTAATATCCAAGCAGGAACAGAAAGTAGAGGAGGTGAAGGATTCTTGGGGAAAAAGAAAGAGGGGAGGGAACCGGGACAGAGGTACCAAAACAGAGGAAGGGTGAAAAAGATATTAACAGAATTTGGGTCATACCATAAGAAAAAGTAGAAGCAAGTAGAGGAAAACTTTGCAACTGAGGCACAGTACAATTCAAATACTAAAACCCAAACCCTCAGCAGGCAGCACAAGGATAAACATTGCCATGGAAGAAAATGCTCAGGAATGAAGGGAGGAGTATAGAGAGCAGAAGGAAAAAGGAAAAAGAGAAAAGAGAAAAAGGGAAAAAGACCTGGGGGAAAAACACAAACAAAGAGAAAAAAACAAACAAACAAAAAAAAAACCAACAAAAACCAGCTAGTGTGTTTATATGTCCATGAACTAATCAATTTCTCCAGATGGCACAAACATACACATTAATAACAGGAAAAAAAATAAAGATTTTTAATGGCAAATTGGAGCTATGTTCACCGAGTTTCTCTCTCTACACACTGGGAGCAGGTATTCACTGTCTGCCTGAGTTTTGTTAGCAGGACTCTGTCTGCAATTCTGTGATCTCAAGCAGATGACAGGGTGTCTAGCTCAGTCTCCTGGGGTTTCTGCCTGCAGTCTTCCCTGAAGGGCTGGCCTTGCCTGTCTCCCTGGGAATCTGAAACTGGATCCTTCTGGCTTTTAGACACAGGGGGTTGAGGCATATCAATGCTCCCTCTGCCGGTAACGTTCACATTCCCTCCAGGTTTTCTGAGCTCAGACTGTGGTCTCTTTACTGCTCCTGTTCCACCTTAGCTTATCAAGTGAGCCTTTTTCCTGGGGGGAATTGGTGGTCAGGCCTGAGCAAGGCTCTACCCGGGAGTCTGGAGCCAAATGTGTGATTCTACCAGCTTTCTGCACGTTATCTAAGTTGGCCTGGGCGGAAACTGTGCCCTGAAAATTGTATCAACTGCTGCAGGGATGGAGAACTCCGAAACACCCAAAATTTATTTATGTTCAGTGTCCCTTGTCCAACTCCTTCTGAAACAATGTCCAGTAAACAGCCTGAAGTTTTGTCTCCCGAGTCGTCACTGGGTAAGCCCCTATTAGTGGCGAATTTGGCTCCGCCAGAAAGGACCGGCAGCAGCGGCGGAGCCCCGCTGCCCGGACGCGCCCCCGCCCAGCCCCCCGGACACCGGCCTCCGACCTGCCCGCGCTCACCCAGCTGCTGCCCGGGGCCTGCGCGCCCGCGCGCTACTCCCGCATGGCTCCCGCCTCCGGCAGCGACGCCGCCTTCCACTCCTGCTCCCGCGGCGGCGTGGCCTTCATGCCGCGGCCATGCCCGCGCCGGCTTGGAGCGTTCCGGGACGACGGCGACGCCGCGGGGCCCGCGCCTTCATGGGCTCCGCGGCCTGCGGATCGGACGGCGACGCCGAGTGCTCAGGGGACAGCAGAGGCTGGAGTCGCGTAGGAGACAAGAGGAGGCCGAGAGCACCAGGACCCGCAGCCGGCAACCACACAAACCCCGGTTCCCCGGCTGCTGGCGGCTTCAGTGGCAGGTCCGGCGTTCCGAAGGCCGCACCCCGCCCAGCGCCCGCTCCCTACAGGCCGGCGCCGGCTACAGGCCCCGCCTACCTCGGGGCCCCGCCTCCCCTTGGTAGCGCAGCCTGCGTGACCTCACTGCGCAGCGCGCCGGAAGTGCGTCATCACCGCAGCCCAGGGTTACTTCATTTCGGCCTTGGCTGGGAGTCAGCCGGCTGAAAGGTGAGGCGCAGTTTCTGGTGTCGTGTGGTCGCCGCTACTGCTTTATTGGTTTGTCGTCAACCCACCCAGTGAAGGATTCACGATGTGTGTGTCTGCCTCGCTCGTGCTGTACCGGCTGCAGAAAGAATGACCAGGAGAATGAGTGCCTAGGAGATTCTTAGTGGCAAATCTCATAGTTTGCTTGTAATAAATCAGAAACTTCCACCGTCAGGAACATTTTAATGTTTATCATACCACCAAGATTCTATCAGCCTCAAGTCCCAGAAACTTCCAGGGTTTTGCGTCTAGATTCACGCTCTGGTGTGGTACTTGAGGGGCCCCAGCCATGGAGCTCAAGGGTGCAGCAGCCGCCAGAATTTGAAGCTGCACACAGGGCTCTGTCTCCAGAGGCAGCCTGGGGCCTGGCTGGGCAGGCTGGCTCCTCTGTGCCTGTGCCCTTGCATTCTCTGTGTCTGACCTGTGCTGCTCCATTTCCTCGGAGTGGAAGGAGGACTATGTGGATCCCCAGTGCCCACGCAGAACTGGGCAGAAGTCTCTGTGCATCTTCAGGGCACAGGGATAGGAATCAAAGAAACACAGCTCTCCTCAGCTCTAAAGAAGGTAGTTCAGTCCATTCCTGGACTTTTTATTCCTTAGTACTGGTAAATAACTTTGTGTGTGCATACACATATCAGTCATATCTGTACAGCTGTTGAGACAAGTGTCCACATTCTCTGAGTGACCTCTGCAAAACCACCTCTGTCCTTGTAGCAATGTCAGTGGTTTGAGTCCCCCGTTGTATGTTGACTGAGGCCAGCTCTTTTTCCTTTTACCTTTGATTGTCACCAAATTCTTTAACTAACTGACTTGTGTAGAATTTTCACAAATAACAGCCTCCCTAACTTGTAATGTCTAATGTAAGTTATGCTGTGAGAGATACAAGTGAAGGCCCCGAAATTGAAGTGTTTTGAGTTTGTGTAGTTCACTGTGCTGCTGTGTTTTGGCTTGCTAGTTCCTCACTGAAACATGGTTCAGAGCAGAGTCACTACATTCCAGTGCCAGGCCTGGCCCAGAGTGGGTCTCTGGCCTCCAGCCCTCCATGTGCCCTCCTCCAGGACACTTGGGGCTCAGCAGCGCTCACTGTGTAGTAATGCGGATTCTCTTAGAACAGGAAGACTGGTGGCCATGCTCTTGGTCACTGAGGAGTGAGGACATGGTCATGGGTTGTATGCTGGAGAGTGGCATCTGAGGGTCTTTCTTAATGGTGACACCCTTACATACTCAGGGTTTGCCTGGTTCCCTTTGGGTGGAGCAGGTTGGCCTCCATAGTCTCAGCATCTGGAGCTCTTTTGTGAGAAGAGGGGCCTCTTAGCCCCTGGCAGCATAAAGGGGCTGGGGCTTGGTGACCTGAAGGCTCACCTCCACCTTCCCATGTGGCTGTGAGTCACATTTGTCCTTTATTGTCTTTACTGGATCCATAATAATTGTACATATTCATGGGTTACAGGGTGATAATTTGTGTACTATGTAATGATCAAATAATGGTAAATAGCATTGATATTTTGTTAATCACCATTTCTTTGTGTTAAGAAGTTTTGAACTAGAACTAGAACTTCTTTATTATATATATATATATATATATATATATATATATATATATATATATAGTTGTGGTAAACTAGTCACCTTACTGTGCCACCGAGTCCAAGAACTGACTCCTATGTAACTGTAATCTGGTACTTGATATCCAACATCCTTTATCCCTTCCTCCTCCTCTCCCTAACGTCTAGTGACCACCATTCTACCCTCTTCTTCATGACACCCACCCTTTCAATGCTGAGTTACCTACTAACAACAATGTCCTTTCCGGGGGACTCCAAACATAAGAAGTTAAAAGACAAAGGAATAGAGCCCATGGAGTGGCCAAAGTAGCCAGGAACAGAAGTGGCACCCAGAGAAATGATCTCTTCTCCATTTTTTGAAACTATTCTTTTATTGACCACTAAAGAAGAAATTTGACAAAACTGAAATAAGATTAGTCATTCTCAAATATAAACCTTTAAAAGGTATCACTTATGCCACAGATTGGGTCTTGAAAGTCCTCTAAAGACCTGTGTGTTAAAGGCGTGGTGCTATTGAGAGGTGGTGGGACCCTTAGGAAGTGGGGCCCAGTGGAAGGAAGTTGGGCCACAGGAACTCAGAACATCTGGGAGCCTTTGTGGGTGCGAGAAGCCCAGCCCCTTCCTCCCTCTCTTTGCTTTCCACTGCCAGGAAGTTAACAATCCTCCTCCACCACTTGCTCCCACTGTGCTGCTCTATGTGACCATAGGGTGAAAGTGGGCCCAAATGACCATGGATAGAAACCCCTGAAACTCTGAGCCACAATGAACCTTTCCTGCTTTTAAGTTAATTACCTCAGGTATTTAGTCTCATCTACAGAAAGCTGACTAACCATAAGTTGAGATCTGAAGGTCTTTGTTTCAATGATTTAAATAATGTGCTGTTTAATTGGTAGCTATGAATCTTCTTATTTTAGTACTCTGGTTTTCAGTGATCAAAGTGTATTTCCTTTAACAAGCCTTGTGGTTGCCAAATATGTCCCTGAGTTGGGGGAAGTCTTTCCTGTGAGCCGCATTTTGGGTCCATCCACCGTGCCCAGCTCTTGTCCTCATCCTCGCTGTCTCTGCTAGCTGCTGTTGTCATCCCCACCATGGGCTGTTGGTGCAGAAGAGCAGCTGCTGGCAGCCACTCTCTGCCCCTGTGATCTGGACTCTGCTCTGGTGGGTCTGTGGATCACCTCAGAAAGTGGGCTCGCCCCTCCAGATGCTGTAGGGGCATAGTGGTTCCACCCTTGGGCAGAGTTCTAGTGGGCCTCTATTTCAGTTTTAGTGTTGTTCACCATGGTCTGATCCAGGCTTGCTCTCTCTCTCAGCATTTTGTTCTTACTCTACTGAACTTTATCTTAGCTGAAATTAGCATACTGGTGAAGGTGTAAGGAATGGCGGATCTTGAAATGAGTGTTTTGTGAGATGAGGTTTTTAAACGGTGGCTGTTTCAATGGTCCATGTTTTATAACTGTACAGAGGTTGATTCCCAGCCTTCATTAGCTTTTTCAGGAGCTGAGGCGTCAACTCCTGTTGAAAATAATTCAGTGTTTCCTCCTTCACTCCACCCACAAGCCCACTTCTTATGTAAGGATTGAGGAAATAGGCATGTAGCTTCCAGTCATTTTGGATATCACAGTCTAGGCATTTTAAACATGAAAGGCACCATAATTTTTTTAAAAAACCACTTCTAGCAAAGTTTCCCACCATGGGTTCCAGGACCAAGGGTGGTACTGCCTGGGAGTAGCGGGGGAGCAAGTTCTCCATCTTCATGCATCCGTCAGGGGCCCCTCTGGCGTGGGCTGTGTGTAAACACTTTTTGTAATCATACTCCTTTCATCAAAGAATCAAATCAGCTTTCCTGGGACATCTCAATATTTCCGAACCATTTGACATATAAGAAGTCAACATGGAAACTATAAGGTTTTTTGCAGTGTGTGCTTTCATGCCAGCAGTGTGGGCTGCAGGCAGGTACTCAGCAAGCTCCCCAGCCAAGCTGCTGCTGTGAGGTCAGATTCCAGAAGTCATATCTTCAGTCCTCACAAGGCTTTGTCTCAATTCTTGTCAAACTTTACAAATTATGTGACTTTTTCAATTTATGTCAAATTTAGGATATTTTGTTGACACAAACAGAACTATTAAATTATCTTTTTAAAAATCAGAAGAACATGCAGAACAAGATATGAAAAGTAGTGTATACAAGTTCAGAGGAAATGGGCATGTTACCTGGTGACTTCTCTCGATCTCTCTTTAGGTGGCATTTCATTGCTTTTCAGTACTTGTGTTCCATTCACATCTTTGCAGATTGAATTACTCTGGGATGTCAATTTCTGATCTACCAGAACATTGTCTTTTATTGATAATTGGTTCCCATGGTGCATTCCTTATGGTTGTAAGCTTAGATCCTTAATGTTCATTAATGTAATTTCTTTACAAATTATTGATAAAGATATTTCAAACAGTTTGGATTTATTCTAATCATTACATTAACCAAAATGTTTGTCAAATAGTTTATGATCTATTATTCAAGGGGTATCAAAGCCCTGAATAATTAGCTTATGTCTTTTTTATCGAGATTTTAATGAGGTACATTATGGTAGTTCAATACTTGGACAAAACGTGTAATAATCAAATCAGAGTAATAACCATTTTTGTCTTTTCAAACACCAATCATTTTATGTTCTGGAAATTTCCTACTCTTCTAGTGAATTAGAAACATATCAGAGATCATTTAACCAGTGAGTACCCTACTATGCTAAAGAACAACCAGAAATAATTCCTCCATTCTGTGTTTTGGTGTTGCTTATTAAACTTCTTCCCAACCACCCTCTCCCATGATCTTCCAGGCACTAATGACCACTATTCAATTCTGCTTACCTATGAGATTAACA
Source organism: Aplodontia rufa (assembly GCA_004027875.1). Classification (NCBI taxonomy): domain Eukaryota; kingdom Metazoa; phylum Chordata; class Mammalia; order Rodentia; family Aplodontiidae; genus Aplodontia; species Aplodontia rufa. Next base: position 8,249 of record PVKS010022338.1, on the reverse strand, counting down.
TATTAATTTCCACAAATGAGTGAGAATATGTGATTTTTGTCTTTCTGTGTCTGAATTATTTCCCTAACATAATGAGTTCTAGTTCCATGCAGATTGCTGTAAATGACAGGATTTTGTTTTTCTGAATAATATTTTATTTTTTATTTACCATATTTTATTCATCCACTGAAGGGCAATTGTATTGATTGCATATTTTAGCTGTGGCAAACAGTGCTACAATAAACATTACATTAGAGTGTATCTTTTTGGTTTAATTTTTTTCATCTTTTTTAGGGGTTACATTGTTTTTATTAAATAGTTGAGTTGTACAATCATAAATGCTTATAAAGTAACAACATAATGTGCATTTGATCCAAATCCAGAGTTCTCCTCCACATTGCCCATATCCCAGTCTCTTTAATTCTTCTATATTTCTCTGCTATAACAGCTATAAATATCTCTCTCTATATATAGATATATGCATACATGTCTATATATAGTCGTGTGTGTGTATACAGATTATATATATATATATATATATATATATATATAATTTGTGAATTTCCCAGAATTAAATGATTGCATATATATTATTTAGCTTCTCAGGGGGCGGGGTAAAGGGTATGTTACATTGTGGATTGTCTCCCTAAATACCTGTCCACCTCCCTCCCCTCTCCTCTCCCTCATGACCCCCCCTACATACCTGTGGTTCTCCTAAATTATGTGTTGCTATGTCTCTGCTGGGTCTGATACGTGAGTTTGACAACCTTTCACTCAAGCGTGGGTTTTGCTCTACCTTCCACTTCTGAGGGGAAACATTTGACACTTGACTCTCTGGGTTTGGCTAACTTTGCTTGGCATGATTTCTTTCATTGCCATCCATTTATATTCAAAGCCCGAAATATCAGTATTTCTAATAGCTGAGTAGAACTCCATTGTGTGTATATACCAGAGCTTCTGAATTCATTCATCCAGTGAGGGACATCTGGTTTGATTCCATAATTTAGCTATTGTAAATTGAGCTGCTATGAATATTGATTTTGCTCTGTTGCTGTAATGTGCTGATTCTAGCAGTTGGGGTAAAATACCCAGAAGAGGGTTACCTTGGTTGTACAGTGTATCCAACCCTAATTTTTTGAGGAGTCTCCACACTGCTTTTCAGAGAGGCTATACCAGTCTGCAGTCCCACCAACAGTGTGCTAGTGTTCCTGTTCTCCACACCCTTTTAGCATTTGTTATTATTTATATTCTTCTTTGCCAGTCTGACTGGAGTGAGGTGAAATCTTTTTTTTTTTTTAAGAGAGAGAGACAGAGAAAGAGCGAAGCAACTTTTATTTAGTTTTTCACATGGCCTTTGTTGCTCCAACACTTAGTTGTGTATGTGGTGCCGGGGTTTGAACCTGGGTCCTTGTGCTTGCCAGGCAAGCGCCGAAACTGCTGAGCCACCACTCCAGCCCGAGGTGAAATCTTAATGTAGTTTCGATTTGCATTTCTCTGATTACTAGTGATTTAGAACACTTTCTCATGTATGCATTGGCTTGCTCAATGTCCTCTATTGAGAAATTTCTTTTTAGCTCTCTGGCCCATTTATTCATTGGATTGTTTGTGGTTTTGGGATTTTTTTGAGTTCTTTGTGAATTTTGGATATTAGTCCCCTGTTGGAGAAATCACAGGTCATTATTATCTCCCATTCAATAGGTTTTCTCTTGAGAGTTTTGACCAGTTCCTTAGCTGAGAAAAAGCTTTTTAGTAATAGCATCCCTCTCATTGATTTTTAACTTTAATTCTATCTCTTTTGGAGTCTTTTGTTTTTAATGTTGTTATTAGAGTTGAGTAGTTTTATAATCATAAATGCCTATAAAGTAACAATATGCTATGCATTTGATCATAAACCATAGTAACCCCCACATTCCCCATAGCCCAGTCTCTAGATTCTTGTATATTAAGCCCCTAACAAACATAATTGACTATATATATATATATATATAAGTATATTATGTATAAGATTGTAATTTTTACAGAATTAAATATTTGCATACATGATATTTGACTTCTCAAGAGGTAGAGTATGCTACATTGTGGATTACTCCTTAGATTCCTCTATATCATCCTTTTCTTTCCCATCACCCTGCCTCTTCCTCTTCCCTCCCCTCTTTACATAACTGTGGTTCCCCTATACTATGTGTTGATATGCCCTTCATAAGTCCAATACATGAGTTTGACTACCTTAAACCCAAGCCTGGTTTTAACTCTCGCCTCCACAAATGAGGGAAAACATTTGATCCTTGACTCTCTGGGTTTGGCTAACTTCACTTAGCATGATTTCTTCCACTGCCATCAATTTACTTTCAAAGGCCGAATATTGTTTTTTCTAATAGCTGAATAGAACTCCACTGTGTAAATATACCACCGCTTTTGGATCCATTCATCCAGTGAGGAGCATCTGGGGTGCTTCCATAATTTAGCTATTGTAAATTGAGCTTCTATGAACATTGATTTTGCTGTGTCACTGTAATGTGCTGATTCTAGCTCTTCTAGGAAAATACCCTGGAAAGGAATAGCTGGATTATGTGGTGGATCCATCCCTAATTTTTTGAGGAATCTCCACACTACTTTCCAGAGTGGCTGTACCCATCTGTAGTCCCACCAACAGTGTCCTAATGTTCCTATCTCCCCACAACCTCTCCAGCAACTGTTACCGTTTCTGTTCTTCATCTTTGCCAGTCTGAGTGGAGTGAGGTAAAATCTTAAGGTAGTTTTGATTTGCATTTCTCTGATTACTAGTCATTTAGAAGACTTTCTCATGTATGCATTGGCTTGCTCAATGTCCTCTGTTGAGAAGTCTCTGTTTAGCTCTCTCGCCCATTTATTGATTGGATTATTAGTGTTTTGATTAGAAGTTTTTTTAGTTCCTCTTAAATTTTGGATATTAGTCCCTTGTTGGAGGAATCATAGGCTATGATTATCTCCCAGATTCTGTTGGTTATCTCCTGACAATTTTGACCAATTCTTTGGCTGAGCAGAAGCTTTTTAATTTAATGGCATCCTAATAATTGGTATTTGACTTTAATTCTTTCACGTTAGGAGTCTTGTTGAGAAAGTCTTTGCCTACTCCCAAATCCTAAAGTGTTGCTCCTAATTTTTCTTCTAGCAGTTGTTTTTTTTTTAAGAGAGAGGGACAGTGAGAAAAGAGGAAGAGAGAGAAGCAATTTTATTTAGTTTTTCTTGTGGCTTTTGTTGCTCAGACACTTGGTTGTGTATGTGGTGCTGGGGTTTGAACTCGCATACTCTCGTATGCCAGGCAAGCACCATAACTGCTGAGCCACTGCTCCAGCCCCTCCTTGTTATATTTTGATCCCATTTGTCAAAGATCAGATGTTGAAAGGTTTGTGGGTTTGTCTCAGAGTCTTCTATTCCATTGGTCTTCATTCCTATTTTGATACCAGTACCATGCTGAATTTTTAAATTGTTTCACTACAGCTCGATTCTATAGTTTTAGGTCTGGTACTGTGAATCTACCTGTTTTGTCTTTCTTGCTTAGTACTGTTTTAGTTATTTTTGGTTTCTTTTGGTCCAAATGAATTTGAGAATTGCTTTTTTTAAAAATATCTGTGAAGAATGGCATTGTATCTTGAAGGGGATTCCATTGTATCTATATAATGCTTTTGGCAGAATAGGCAACTTAATTATATCAATTCTGCCTAACCAAGAGTGTGGAACATCTTTCTATCTTCTGAGGTCTTCATCAATGTTTGATAATTTTCCTTGTAGAGGTTTTTACTTAGTTTGATAGATTAATTCCCAAGTATTTTATTCTTATTGAGGATATTGTGAATGGGACCAATTTCCTGAGTTTTTTATTCTGCCCTATTATTGTTAGTGTATAGGAAAGCTATTGATTTATGAATGTTGATCTTGTAGCCAGACACTTTGCTAAATCTGTTTATAAGCTCAAGCAGTTTTCTGGTGGAGTTTTTTGGATCTTCCAGATATAAGATCATGTCATCAGCAAAAAGGGATAGTTTGACTTCCTCTCTTCCTATTTTTATCCCTTTGATTTCCTTTTTTCGTCTGATTACTTCAGCTAGGGACTTGAGAACTATATTGAATAAAAATGATGGGAGTGGACAGAATTATATTATTCCTGAGTTTAGTGGGATTATTCCTGGTTTTTCTTCCTTTAGTATTATACTAGCTGAGGGTTTGTCATATATGGCCTTTACATAGTTAAGGTAAGTTCCTTTGATCCCTGTCTTCTGTAGAGTTTTGAGCATAAATTGGTGCTGGATTTTCTTGAAGGCCTTTTCTGCATCAGTTGGGATGATTGTATTTTTTTGTCCTTAATTCTGTTTAAGTGTTGAATCACATTTATTGATTTGTGTATGTCAAACCAGCCTTGCATACCTGGATTGAAGTCCAGTTGATCATGGTAAATTTTCTTATTGATGTGTTTTTTGTTAAACTTTTTTTTAAAGAGAGAGAGGGACAGTAAGAGAGAGAGAGAGAGAGAAAGAGAGAGAGAAGCAATTCTTATTTAGTTTTTCATGTGACTTTCATTCCTCTGATATTGCTGTATACTTGGTGCTGGGGTTTGAACTTGTGTACTCACACATGCAAGGCAAGTGCAGCAACCTCCAAGCCACCACCCCAGCCCCCTATTAATGTGTTATTGGTTTAAAGAGAGTGGGACAGTGAGAGAGAGAGGGAGAGAGAGAAAGAGAGAAACAAATTTTATTTAGTTTTTCACATGGCTTTTGTTGCTCTGACACTTAGTTGTGTACATGGGTGCTGGGTTTTGAACCTGTGTACTTGCACATGCTGGTCAAGCACTGTAACTGCTGAGCCACCACTCCAGCCCCTATTGATGTGTTTTTGAATGTGGTTTGCTATAACCTTGTTAAGGATTTTTTGCGTCCATGTTCATCAGGGATATTGATCTGTACTTTTTTTTTTCTGTTTTTGTTGGGTTTTGGTATCAGCATTATGGTTGCCTCATAAAAAGTGAGAGTTCCCTCCTTTTCAATTTCTTGGAATAGCTCAATAAGGAGAAGTGTTAGCTCCTCATAAATGTGGTAAAACTCAGGGGGGAATCCATCAGGTCCTGGGCTTCTCTTCCTGGGAAGGCTTTTAATTGCTGTATGAATTTTAATGCCTGTTATTGGGCTGTTTAGGAATTCAATATTGACCTGCGTCAATTTAGGGATGTTATATGTGTCTAGAAATGTGTCCATGCCTTCCATATTATCTAATTTAGAGGAGTATAGTTTTTCAAAATGTTCTTATAATCTGTTTGACTTCCATGGGGTCATTAGTGATTGCCCCCTTTTCATTGGTGATTTTGTTGATTTGCTTCATTTCTCACCTTTTAGTGAGATTGACTAGGGGTGTGTCAATTTTATTTATTTATTTTTGAAGAACCAGCTCTTTATTTTCTCGATTCTTTTTATGATTCTTTTTATTTTTTTTTTGTTGTTCTCAATTTCATTGATTTCAGCTTGATCTTGATTATTTCCTATCTTCTGCTGGTTTTGGGCTTAGATTGTTCTTCCTTTTATAGGGATTTGAAGTGGAGGATAAGCATATTTATTTGAGATCTCTCCTGAGTTTTTTTTTTTTTAAGAGAGAGGGACAGTGAGAGAGACAGAGAAAGAGAGAAACAGCTTTATTGAGTTTTTCACATGGCCTTAGTTGCTCCAACACTCAGTTGTGTACGTGGTGCTGGGGTTTGAACCCGGGTCCTCGTGCTTGCCAGGCAAGCGCCGAAACCGCTGAGCCACCGCTCCAGCCCATCTCCTGAGTTTTAATGTATGCACTCAGTGCTATAAATTTCCCCCCCAAGAATGCTTTCATGCTGTTCCAGAGGTTTTGATATGTTATGTCTTCATTCTGAATTGCTTCCAAGAATGTCTTGATTTTTGCTCTCATGTGTTCTTGCATCCATTCTTCATTTAATAGGGTATTATTAAATCTCCATGTATATGTGGTTTTTTGTTATAATTTTTGCTGTTAACTGCTAGGGTCATATCATCATGGTCTGATAGGGTACATGGAATAGTATCTACTTTTTTATGTTTGCTGAGTTTTTTTTTGTGAATGAGGATATGATCTATTTTGGAGAATGATCCATGTGCTCCTGAGAAGAAGGTATATTCAGACAATTTGGAGTGGAATAGTCTACAGATATCTGTTGAGTCCATTTGATTTCTGGAGTTGGTTAGGGTGGAGATTTATTTTTTTTTTTGCTTTAATGTTCTGTTTATTGGAGCATTATTGGAGTGATAGAGGAGCATTAAACTTTCCCAATATTATTGTTTTGAGGTCCACAAGTAGTTTAATGTCATGGAGTATTTATCCACATAGTTGGAAGTGTTGGTGTTTAGAGAGTATACATCTACTATGGTTATATCTTCTTGTTGTATTGCTTCCTTTTCTAGGATGTAGTGGCCTTCTTTATCTCTTCTGATTAGTTTATGTTTGAAATCTACTTTGTCAGATATAGTATTGCAATTCCAGTTTCCTTTCTTGGGCCATACACCTGGTAGGTTTTTTCCATTCCTTCACCCTCAATCTGTGGATATCATTTGCTGTAAGACAGGTCTCCTGTAAGCAGCATATTGTTGGATTTTGCTTTTTGATGCAATCTGCTAATCTGTGTCTTTTGATTGGTGCATTGAGACCATTCACATTTCGTGTTTGGATAGTTATGTGGTTGTGGTTCATAGTCATCATGTTTTGTTAGTTAGTTCTTCGCTGTCTTGGTTATCTCTTGATAACATGTACCTTTATTGAATTTCCTCTGTGGGTTTTGAGGACTATGTATACATGTTCTCCTATCTGGAGTTTATCTTTGAGGATTGTTTATACTGCTGGTTTTATGTTCACGAATGCTGCAAGATTGATCTTATCATGAAAAGTTCTTATTTCCCCATCAAATTTGAAGCTGAGTTTTGCTGGGTATAGTATTCTTGGTTGTGTGTTGTGGTCATTCAGACATTGAAAGATCTTCTTCCAGATCTTCTTGTTTCTGGAATCTAAGCTGAAAAGTCAAGTGTGATCCTTATTTGTTTGCCTCTGAATGTGATTTGGTGTTTCTCCCTTGTAGCTTTTAATATTCTTTCAATGATTTCCCTGTTATACATTTTGAATATGATGTGTCTTGGTGAGCTTCTCATTTGATTAGGCCTATTGGGTGTCCTACAGTCTTTTTGGATGAACATTTCTCCATTTATATGGGAAAATTTTTCTTTAATTATTTTATTGAGAATTTTCTTTATGTTGTATCTTTGAATTTCATTTTCTTTTTGACTGCAATCACTCTTTTTTATTTTTGAACAACCATACAAGTTTTTAACAAAATAATATAAAATGTGTATAGATTCTGGATATTGCAATTACCCCCAGGAGTGCCCCCTCAATTACCCTCCCTTATCCCACCCTTCCCCTTCCCACAATATCTCTAAAAAAAGTATTAGGTTGTAAAACATTACATCTTATCTGGATTTAACACATGCTAATAGACCAACTTTCTCACTGTCCAGGGTCTAGTCCCCACCTCCGTAGATGAGTGGAGACAATCGACCCTTAGTTCTCTGGATTAAGCTGATTTTACTCAGCATGATCTCTTCCATAGCCATCCATTTACCTTCAAAGGCTGCAATATCATTGTTTCTAATTGCTGTGTAATATTCCATGGTATAAATGCACCACATTTTTTGGATCCATTCAAATGGATCCAATTCAGTGAGGGACATCTGGGTTGTTTCCATAGCCTAGCAATAGTAAATTGTGCTGCTATGAACATAGATATTGCTGTGTCACTATAATGTGCTGATTCTAAGTCCCCTGGAAAGATACCCAGGAGTGGAATAGCAAGGTCATATGGTGGACTCATCCCTAGTTTTTTGAGGATTCTCCACACTGCTTTCCAGAGGGGTTGTACCAGTCTGCAGCTCCACCAACAGTGTGTTAGTGTGCCTATCTCTCCACAGCCCCTCCAGCATCTATTATTGTTTATTTTCTTCATCTTTGCCATTCTGACTGGCATAAGGTGATATCTTAATGTGGTTTTCACTTGCATTTCTCTGATTACTAGAGATTTAGAGCACTTTCTCATGTATTCATTGGCTTGATCAATGTCCTCTGGTGAGAAGTTTCTATTTAGCTCTTTGGCCCATTTATCAATTGGGCTGTTAGTGTTTTTGTAGTTGACATTTTTGAGGATTTTGTAGATTCTGGATATGAGACCCTTGTCAGAGGAATCATAGTCCATG
>PVKS010022337.1:0-33861 GCA_004027875.1 Aplodontia rufa | reverse complement strand
ATTCAATTTGAGGCTTTGTTAGGTCATCCGTCTGTCCTACTGCTTCAACATAAATTCTAGTATTAACAGATGAGAGAAACCATTCGGCCCTTAAGTCTCTGAGCTTGGGAGACTTCACTAAGCATAATTCTGTCCATCTCCATCCATTTGACTTCGAAAGCTATAATATCGTCTTCTCTGATGGCCGAGTAGTATTCCAACCCAGATTCCCCTCACTTGATGAGTGGATACAAAAGCTTTGGTTCATATAAACTGACTTCAATTTAAATGATCTCCAACTAACCTCATACATGTCCATCACTTTTAACATATAAAATAGAATATATCTTTATTTATTTTTCTTCCTCACCACTAAGAGTAATGAAATCATCTTTGTCTTTAGTTTCTTCAGGATTCTTTAACCATAGTCAATTAATACAGACTCTTGTTCTTTTGGCCAGAGAGAAGATTGTTAATTTGGTTAACAAGCATATGATCATTTGCTTAGTGTAAGTTAGAAGCTAGCTCAAGAAGTTCACTGTAAAGAAGGGTAATATTCCCTTCTCTTAGGAAAAGCTTCTGCTGAACTTGATTTAATGCAAGTGCAGTGCTGCATAATGAATACTGCATTTTCCATTTCTATAGTGAACTAAAATAACCTATTGTGAGTGTTAGAATGTAATAATCCATATATTATAATGTTTTATTGATAGAGCTTTATATTCTAGAATCCATTCAGGCATATCCTACCCCAAATACCTTTAACCAATTTTAATTCTGTGTATGAAAGTTATTATATACATCATCACAACTTTTTACTTAACTGCACAACATTTAATTTCATGACTGTAATGGAACTGTGGACATTAGCTTTATTTCCTTATATTGGATTGGAAAAAATGAAATTCTCCTTTTAATTTGATTGAGGGTGAATTGTTATACCTTAGCACTTAATTGTAACTAATATTCAGTTAAGATCATCCCTTAGATTTTTTTTTCAAAAAGTAGAGGTGATGGATAAATTAAAATTAGGAGGTTGTAATTCATCCAACTACACTTAGGTCAGCAAATATTCTTGGTAGGGCCAATAAAAATGTCTTTCTTTTATATTTTTAGACAGTAATCAATTTTTATGCCTAGAATTAAAATAAGCATCTGATTTTTTCCTCCAATACATGCGAAGGGTATTTTGACATAGAGAAGCCTAGCAAAGTAAGACATATTGTAATAATTAACTGAATTATTCCTGGCAAGCCGTGAACAATTACAGGATTAATAACCACCCAACCAAATGGTGTTATGTTGGAATAAATTGACCGACAAGGTTTCTCAGCTAGGAAATGAAGCTCAGATAGATCATCAATAAAAATGACTGTGACGAGTATACTTGTAAGAACTTCACTGTTTTACATTTACAAAATATGGCTGCAGTAACTGTGTTTAATGATTGGAAGAAGGTATTTAAAAATTCATTTAGTGCATTTTGCCCTTTATAATTGCAGACTGAAAGACGCAACATTTGATGGTCACTAATGTACCATACAATCTACATTTAATTAAATACCTGTAAGTTCTGAGAGCCACTAAAAAGTCTTTTCTATATGAATAAGTGCAAAATAAAAAAAGAAAACAGTTTAAGAACTGCTGCTTGTTTAAAATGTGGTATATGTTATGCATCCATATTAAGAACAACATTGGAAATAAAGGAAAGACGATTTTGAGAATGAATGATGCCATATGCTATAAAAATCTGTAATATGCAATCTCATGAGATTATAGCATATGCTATATGAATATATTCATTAAATGTTTTGACTTCAAATAATTTAAAGACTAGATATAGATAACATGCATGTTTATTATGATGGAATTTTTATTGTATGGAGTTTTTCTGTAGATAGTTTCTAACTTTAAATCAGAAGGAAAGGTAAAAACTGAGGAGAAAGAGTGAAAACAAGAAACTTTGGAATTTTAAAATGTTGTGAATGGGAAAATTAAATAATTTTTTGCTTTAGTTGTCTTTTTCTTTAATATAATTGGTTCTTTTTAGGTGTACATGACATAAGATTATACAATGACTTAATTATAAGCATAGAGCTTAACTTGTTCTAATTCAGTCACTTGTTTTCCCCCTTTCTCTCCCAGTTTTTAATGTACATGACAATGGAATGTACATTGGCATAATTATAAATACTTGGAATATACCTTGTTTTATCTCAGTTACCTGTATTTCCCCTTCCCCTCCTTTCCTCCTGTTCTTTTTGGATATACTTGACATTTTTATAAATGCATGTGGTGTAACTTATTCTAATTCAGACCCCCAGTATTTCCATTTCCCCCCATTCTCTTCCCTCTACTCAACTGATCATTCTGTTATTTATTAGTAGTATTTTTTTGATTTAGTGATTTTTTTGATATACACGTTGATGAGATTCACTATGTTTATATATGAACATGAGAAAGTTAAGAATGATTCATAAATATTTTCAAACTAATTGAGATCATAAAGATATGGTATCTAAAATTATATTCCACTGCAAATGGGAAAATTAATTTATAAACTAATTAGAATTCTCCTTAGATATTTACAAGTAAATTAAAGTCTCTCATTTTTATCCTTTTTCTCTTGAACATATTATCTTATATACCCTATACATACTTTAACCTCAATTCCCTCAAACTTGTTATTGACACAGTTCTCTATTGAATTCCCCCATGTTCACTGCTAGGACATTTAATGTCTTATCATCTTTATTTCTGATATCCAATTGCCATACATATCTTCTCATTGATATTAACTTGTGCCTTGATATTATCTACCTTCCTCTACCTGAGACTCTGTAATATCTTAAAGAGCTTCTGTGTCTTCACCCTTACCATATCCCAACCCATGCTTACCTTGCTACCAATAGAACCTAAGTCTTTTGCTTAAAAATGTCAATTATTCAACAATTCTCAGCACAAAAATGCAAGTGACCCAGCATGAGCTATAAGTTCCTCATGAACTGGATCTTGCCTACCATTTCATCACTTTCTCTTGCCCGTGGGTTCAAAGTCTTGCTTGCTTATCTAAAGTTTCCAGGAAGTGCCAACTCCACTCACAGGTTTTTCCTTTATACACAATAAATTTTCTGTTAAAAAAATGTAGTAATCTTGTTTCTACTTATATGGAAATCTAAGTTGAGAAGTTTCTTTTCCTCAGTCCATGTTAAGTGTCTCTTTCCTAGTGCCAATGGTTGACCTCTAGTAGAGTAATTTTTAAAATATCTTTGCAATTACTAATACTGTCAGTGATCCTCCAAAACAGTAAAATTTAACTGTGGCATGTTTCGCCATAAGACTCAGATGGTGATGTGCACTCAGGAAGTTTCCTGGAGAGTATGTTTGTGTTCTCATTAAATAATATTCATGGGAGAGTGAAGGAAGCAGAATGCGTAGAGAGAGAAATTGTGAATTGATGCAATTGCAACAAATGCCTCAATATTCTTATGGAGAACTCTGGGGTTTGCCTTCAGAAATGTCCCAAATTAGGGAAAGGCAAGTTAATTTCCATATTGACCCTTCATTGGATGAAGACTTTCTCTGGAATGTGGGATAGGTGTGGGTTAGGTGGCTTTCTTAAGCTGTGAGCAAATCCTAGAAGAGACTGAGTTAAGATCTATCAGTCACTAATACTCCCAGTAGGTGGAAAAATGAGTTCTTCAGTCTTGGAAGATAGTATATGGGCAGATCTCCAAAGAACACACTATAGCTTCTTAAAGACAAAAACTTTTTCTCATTCATTTGTATGTGTCCTGAGCTAGCACAGGCTCTGAATTACAGAAGACATTCAAAAACAAATGTTTATTGAATGAATGCATAGTGTGATTTTTAGTCAAATTCATCTTTCTGAAAGCAATCTGTGCTGCAGATACCTTATGTTCAATCTGAAAATAAGGACCAAAGAAAATACAAAGTGCAGAATAAATAGCTTTTAATCTAACTGCAGTCCCTTGGTTTCTTAGAAGAATCATAATGATTCTCTGTCTTTAATCTCCCCAACAGAATGAAAAGTTAAAAACACAGCAGCTAGCACTAAAATATAGAAGAAATTCTTTATATTAAAGCGACATTTGTATAGTTTTTCATTTGAAGAAAATTTAAGGCTGCAGCATTGCCAGTATTTGTTGAATCCCAAAGTTCTGTTCTAATTTATATTTGGTAAAGCATGAGAATAAAATGGTCAAGTGTGGGCTTAGATGTTCACATTAGAGTCTTGCACATAGCCAAATAAAAGGAATCAGATATTAAATGCCATTTTTAAACACCATACATGTTTTCATGCTTAAATTTTACCTGAGAAGCATAGAAAAATGAAGAAAAATGGCAAAAATTTATTTAGATTACCAATAAGAGCATAAACCATGATGAAAAACATTAGGGATGATGAGGAGGCTGGGTATGATAAAGAGTAGTAACTTTTAAATGAGTTAGTGTCCAAAATCAAGATGCAAATTAAGATACAACCACAGAAGTTAAAAGTGCTAAAGACAGTATTAGGTGGCAGAGTAGAGAGGAAATAAGTCAGACACTGTGGCCATTAAGTCTGGGACAGTGGGTCCTTTCAGGTAGTAGTGAGTAGGTGAGTTTCATTGATTAAAAACTGTATAGAGAAGATATATAAATCTGTTATTGAAAATCAAGGAATTATGTGTGGGTGAATGTTCCCTTTCCATACCTACACTCACTAAAATGATAAAGAATATGAAACCAGAAAATCTATGTTATAGAGGAAGACAGGAAAGGCATGTGAGAGTCAGGAATGTCTAAGATCCTAAAGGTGTTTATAGTTTGATTACATGAAAGCCATATAGGAGCATACTATGTTTATAACAGTTGTTTTAAAGTGTGACTTTGTTCAAACATTATTGGTATATCAAATAACTGAGCATAATGCAAATTTTGCTTTTGCTTATAGACAATTTCATCTAGAGAAACAGGTGAATTCAGAAAACAGCACCCAGTTAACTTGAGCTACATTGGTATACACAAAATGCACACAAATCCAACTTGCAATTCATCCAAGCTAACTCACCTCACCATACGTTCTATAAACCAAACCTTCTTCCATCTGGTATTACATCTTTCCAATCAATTTCAGATAACCTTCCTTGGATTACTTAAAAATAATTCAAATTATAGCTCTCCCAATGCCCATTCCCACAAGTAAATTTTTCAGGATACAGGATCCTTTGTATTGTAATATTTATGAATTTTTAATCACTTGCCATATATCAAACTGCATTACTATATTCATTAGCTTCCTATCTTTTCTAAAATGCAAAACTAATAAAATATTTGAGTTCTATATTTCTAACCTCATTTTTCTCATAAGCCCTGTGGTTGTACTGTGTGATCTTGTATGGTGCAGTGATTTATAGGCATATATATGTCACACTGCAGCAGAAACAACTTAATTATACACCCATACTCATAATTTTTTCTAAAATTCTGATTCAGTAGGTTGGGGGTAGGCCCAGTGTAATGTATAATTGAATTCTTCCCCTTTTATCAATCAGTTTCAAATGATCTTACAATTTTGTAAAAATATTATGTTATTCAAACTTATATAAGACACAAATTTTTGACCAATGGGTGTTCCAACATGAGATTGAAATTTGGATTGATACAGCAGTGAATTTCGAAATACACAAGGAATACTGAGAAGTTATTCCTGAGATAGCAGAGACAGTAGTAGCAGTGACAGAATCCCAGTAGCCACAATGCCAGAGGTGGAACCTGACCACACTCATGGCCATAGCCAAGGTTCTGCTCCTAGTGTTCTTTGTTTCTTGCCCATTCTCCAAACTTCCTTTTCAGGCCCCAAGTCAACTTTGCTAGCTATCCAATTGCCTTCCAGCAAACTTTTCTTCTAATTAAGAAAGCTGTGCCTGCCAAAATGAAGCCTGATGCTAATTCAGCTCAGATCTGCATTATAAAAAGGATTCTGATGATTCCAATAAAGCTGGTCTGTTGTATTCAGTTTGAAATTTAGTGTTCTTCAGTGGATCTCTGAACTATTATTTTGAATCAGTTTAACACTGTACTGCTTAAATTCACCAACCATTTAAAATGTTTTTCTTTTTTATGAGGTCTTTATTACCAAACATTAGGGCTTTTTAAAAAATGTCAAATTTACTATATGAATCTAAGCACAAATGATTTTTTTCCTGAAAGTATATATGAATTTTGGAGGTGTAAGGGTAAAAGGTAGATAAGACTATCTTAATTCTTCCCATCTTTGGACACTTTCTCCAGACCAGAATAGTAGTCTATTTTCCAGATTTCTAAACAAATAACACTGTACATTAACAGGAAGAAGTTCTGGTGCCTATAAAAAATTACAAAGAAAAATGTCTTCTCTTAAGTTTTGGTTCCAAATGAATAAAGGAGATAGACATATCAAGATTAGTCATCTCCCTTGGAAACATAAGTTTGGGTGGTAATAAAATTTTAAGAGTCAATCACAAAGTTTTTATACACTTTCCTCAGTAATACATTTCTGCTCCTTCAAAATATTTCTATTGCTTAATATCCAGCTGCTTTGGTAGGTAGAAAACTAAATGCAGTCAAGCTGGTCGCATTTTATGAGTCATTTCAGTCCAAGATACTGTATCATTGCCTGTTATAAAAAGAAAAAATGGGGCTGGAGCTGTGGCTCAGAGGTTACTGCATTTGCCCAGCATACATGACTACATGAGTTCAAACCCCAGCACCACGTATACAACAATGTCTTGGAGCAATGAAAGCCACATGAAAAACTAAATAAAAAATTGTTTCTCTCTCTCTCTCTCTTTCTCTCTCTCTCACTGTCCCTCTCTGTCAGAAGAAAAAGAAAAAGTGATGCTTATCCTGCATATATCTAACGTTTGACAAGTAGCACAAATACTTAACTGTCATACCTCATACATGTAAGTGATATATTTTTGTTAAACTGCGTATTGCTTTATTACTCATATGGTGATTAATAATAACTAACAATAGATTAGTTCCCTCAACTGTAAAATGAAGGGGTATGCAATTGGTAACCTCCCTGGCCAGTTCTTATTCTAACATTCTATTGTTAACGTAAGCAATAAAAGCAGTTTACTGAATATAATCTTATTTCTTATTCAAAGTGATGAATAGATCCATTAATTTTCATTATGGTAAATAATTACTTCCTATTTACTCTTTTAAATATAAATCCATATTTTCTGTTTTGAAGTTGACTTAGAGTTCAAAAATTTTACTATGCATCATACACATTACAATCATTAATTTTATTGCCACTAAATATTCAAAGACAATTCTTTCTCAATGATCAAGTTGCATAGCCCCTTTAAAACAATGATCAAATATCAAATTAATAGAGCAGGATAGTAAGACTTCAGCTGTCTTGCAATAGTACTAAAATTGTTTGTTTTGTGTACCTGAATTTTCAAGTTCAAGGTAGCAACTGTATACTAAATCCATTAGCTGAAATGTCCCTACTTTGAAGCAAATCATTTAGGAAGAATATAGTAATTCACTTTTTTATAAAAAAATTATCCAGAACTTGGAAATAGTGTAAAAAAATGAGAAGCACATCTCAGCATTCAGGAGCAAAGTAAAAGCCACATACACAAGACCTAGGGGGATATACTAAGAGGGATTCAGTGTTTCCTATTGATTAAAGACATCAGACTAAGTTAAGTGACATGTTAACTTATAAACTTCTGTCTAGAAAAGAAGATAATTTCTAAACTACAGAAGAGGTAACTCCAAAAGTCATGCCTGATTTTAATGTAAGATCTGAGTCAAAGCTGGAAATATTCCTAACTTTAATGAACCTCTCTTCTTCTGCCCCTCCCACACACACACCTGGCTTCTCAAATGCTCTTTGAACTGATTTTGATAACTGACTTATTCTCTTATTAATTGATGAATTGTTTACAATTTAAAGATGCTTATTTTATATTTATATTAGAATCATCATTTTTACTCTCTTAAAAATTAAACTATTCATTGCAAATATCTTCAATATCAAATGTGTCGGTCACTATGCTGTGGCCTGCACTGAACAAACAAAAGGATAGAAAATCTCACAATCGCATCAGCTAACTAGAAAACAAAGAGATAAATTCTCTGGCACAGATTGATCAAATTTCCAACAAACTCTAAGGAAGTCTTACACTGGCTAGAGGGGAAATAAAATTAAAAATAAGGGTTTCAAAACAAAATAGCAATTGTGATGATCCTTAAAGAATGTATTAGTAGATTCTCAGCCTACAAGGTAGAGGTGGAGGACTAATTTCTAAGCCAAGCGCATAATCTAAAAGTCATTCATAAAATAACCATTAAGAAATCCCTTATATTCACCCATAAAGTATAGTGTACATTCATGTATATAATCCTGCATGACATTAGAGATGTAGAAATATCTAATGTATAGAGTAATGTACAGTAAATCTCAAAAGGAATCATATTCAGAAATCTATGCAAATATCTTGTTGCTAAGACAATTTTAAAGTTATGGCTTGTTCTGCTCTTTGTTTTCAAATTTTCTGTAGAACATTCTTTTAACTCTTTTTTTCTGTAGAGCCGTTCTTTTAGCTCTTCATTAGGGTTTATTTCTCTATGAATAATTCTGCAAATAAAAGTCATCTCTAACAATTTCACGGCCAGCTGAACAATATATTTTACTTCTTTATTAATTGTCAGAAAAATATTAAAATTATTCACACATTTTTTTCCCATTGGTTTGGCAAACAGACATTTACTACTTCAGGCTTGATTGCATCCATTGCCTGGATTATACACTCATCTTAAAATATGGAAGAGAAAAACTCACGAACTCAAGAGTTTTTTTTAAGCTATTGTGTAGAATTTATTTTGTGCCTCTGGGATGAACTGCAGGAGGAAGTATATTGTTCTGCTCTGAGTGTGTTTAGTTGAATTGAAGTAAGGTAAATGTGTTTATGCACCATGAAGTTGCAGTGTTATAATGTAACCACCCAAATATACATAAACAAGGGGACAGTATAAGTAATATCAGATAGCTTGAACCAATAGGGAAAGTTTGAGTAGCTATGAAAATCCTGTATTCGAAGTGAAAATCTTTCAGTAGTTTTCTTTTAATACAGCACTGTGAATATGAAAAGTACCTTCATAAATCACTAAATCAGGTTATCAAACTCTCAGATAACTTTGTATGTTGAAGGAAATAACAAATGGGGATGAATTAGGAAACAATTACTTATTATTTCATATTAGTTAACATTCAGAGAGGGAGAGAACTTATAAGGATTTGACTCATGTATTTATGGTGACAAAAAGCACAAGATCTGCTGGAGACCAAGGATATTGGTAGTGTAGTTCCAGTCTGAATCCAAAGACCTAAAAACCAGATGAGTTGATAATATACATTCTAGCTTAAAAGCCACTAGGAGACCCAAAAAGAGCTAGTTTTCCAATTTGAATTTATAAGTAGGAAAAGATTATGTCCAACTCGTGCTGTTAGGCAGAAGTTCTTCTTCACTCAATGTTTTTATTCTACTCAATCTTCAATTAATTGGATGAGACCCACTACATTAGGACAATGTGCTTTACTCAGTCTACCAATTCAAATATCTCATCCCTACAAACACTCTCACAAACACACTCAGAATAACATTTGACCAAATGACTGGGCACCCCATGGACCAGTCAGGTTACCAATAACACATACCTATTGAAAACAGTATATTATCCAATAAAATTCCACACAAATAAAATGAAGCACAGAAAGCTAAAAGTGGAAAATTAAGAGAAATTGGAAAATCAATAAAGTGACCAATGACAAAAATATAATCAAGTTGATTTTGAATGTTAATTGAATAAAATGCACAAAATTATTTTTCAGAGTAGAATGAAACTATGATTCTTGGAAAGTAACTTTCAAAAGATAATTTTAAGGTGGATAAAAATTCTTCTCATCCAGCATTCCTAATTAATAGTTAAAAAATATTTCAGGAGGTTCACTTCAAGCACTCGGATCATAAATTCCTAATGCTAGGTCAAATTATGATGTTCATATTTCTTTTCCGTTAAAACAGAATAGCTGAAGGTAGAGCTTTGATATGATTTAGGTAAGTATTTTCCAAAGGTCCAAATTTGAAGGCTTGGTCCTCAGGGTGGTATTTTTGGGAGGTATCGCAGACCTATTAGACAAGTGAGACTCAAAGGGAGTCATTGGAGGTTCACTCTCAATAGGGTTTTTTGGACCCTGCTCTTCCTTGTCTCTGTTTGCTTGTCTTTCTTTCTCTCTTTCTGCTTCCTGATTCAAGATGTGAGTACTCACTGTCACATGTTCTTCTATCATAAGGTGCCACCCTTGCCAGAGACCCAAATCAATGCCACCACTTAATCCTGGATTTGAATTTTCCCAGTCATAAACCAAAGTAAAATTTTCCTTATTTCATAAATAGCCTGTGTCAGGTATTTTTGTTATAGTGAGGCAAAGTTGACAAATATAAGTATATATTGAAAATTGAGAAATGTGTGTTATTTTTTAAAAATCTAGCTTGAAATTCTCATTCCTTGAATGGATTTTGATCTTTTGCAATTTAAAATGATTTATTGTAGTGCTGTTTATAAATTGTCACATGTGGTTCAATCAAAATTTAATGTCAATAGATTAAAGAAACAGAAGCAACACGGTTAAACAGCAAACATATGTAAATGATAGTAAATATGGAAAATCATTTGAAAAAAATATTATTTTAGTCAGAGTTCTTCAGAGATTTAGAACAGATAAGATGTAGAGAGAAATGGAAAGGGATGTGCAGTAGTTTCCTCCAGGGGATATGTGTTTCAAGACCCAGCCAAAACCTGAAACAACAGATTGTATATAGAGGTTTCAGTACTGTCTTTTTTTTTCTTTATGTGCATACCCATGATAAGGTTTAATTTGTAAAATATACACAGATTGAAATTATCAAATTAATAAAATAGAACAGTTATAATAATATATATAACAAAAAAGTTATGTGAATATGGTCTTCCTCCCTCCGAAAACATCTTACTATACTTTTCACCTTTCCAGCTTTTTAGAAGTACTTTAGTACATCTCTTTGACATATTCAAATTGCTGACAACACTACTCTTGTGCTTTGGGGCCATAATTAAGTAAAATAAGGTTTACTTCAAATCAAGAACTCTGTTAACTTTAATAAAAGATTGAAAAGGAAATCTTAAGATGTAGCATTTATTTAGGAAACAGAATTGTAATATGAGTACACTGAATCAGGGCAGCCCTAAATAGTATAGTGTCCCCTAAGGTAAGTGCAGGAGAAGATTTTTGTTTTGTTTTGTTTTTTCTTTTCATTTCTGTTGTTATTGTTTTTGGTTTGGTTTTATTTTTTTTGTTTTGTTTTGTTTTTAGTAGGGGATTTCCAAAAAAAGTTATTTGAGGAGGCAAATAACTGGGGAAAAGCCCTAAATTTCAACTCATTCTGATTGGTCAGATATTTAGGGTACTCAGTTTAGAGATGCTGAAAGCCAGCAGATACTGATTTCATTTGTTTATGCATGTCTGCTGGAAAATTCTGTGGTTTGACATTTAGCAGGCATTGAAGATAATCCTCTTGCAATCATCTGACTCTACTTTAGAACGCTTCAGTCTTATTTCTTCTTTCATAACTATAATACTGCAAATCAATCTGATAATATAGACACCTACTGAGTGTAGACACCAATAGGCAGGCAACTCACCAGGGTGGATGCACTGGACATTGGTGATTCATGTTCCAAGCAGGGTGGAGCAGGAGAAATTTAAAAGTTAAGAATTTTTTAATTCCAGAATTTCCCATTTAATATATCCAGATTTCAGGTAAAGCACAGGTGACTGAAACTGCAAAATGAAAAACCAGGATAGCAGGGGATTTATATATCAAGGAAATAAGCTAACTTTATTAGGGAGACTGAAAAAGTTCCCCAGTGGTCCACCTGCAAGCTGGCAAACCAAGAAAGCCAGTATCTTGGCTCAGTCCAAAAAACAAGGGTTTCAGAGGAAAGAAAGCTAATGGTGCAATTCCAATCCAAGGCTGAAAGCCCACGACCTCAGAGTCTATTGCTGTGAGTCCTGCAGTGCAAAAACCGGAGAGCCTGAAGTTCTCGTGTCCAAGGGCAGATCAAAAAAGGGAATTCTGGATCCAGAGACAGAAGGCAAGAATTCACCCTTTTCCCTCCATTTTGTTCCACCTAATACCCCAGTTGATTGGATGGTGCCCACCCACATTAAAGACAGATCATTCCCACTCAATGTGCCAACTTACCTGCCAATCTCCTCTGGCAACAACCTCAAGGAAATATATAATCCAAGCCAACAATTCTAACAAAAACCACAACCACCTGAGTTTCCCTTTCAGCAGATGTACAGCCTCAGTCCCTACTGAGTCACTGTGGATAAACAATGCTCTACCAGATATTCGAATATACTTAATCCAATCAAGCTGACATCCCCCCCATTCAACCATCACAGACACTAACTAAACATATGATCTGGAATTACTTGCTCAAAAAATGGGATATATCATCAATATACTTTCATAGTTTAGAAAAGAACTTACTAAATAACTTAATATATATATTAACATATAATAATATTATATATTTATATATAATATATATTAATATTTGTTAATCTGGATTTTAAATAGCAGGTCCATAATCTCTTAAAACCCAATATATTATGTATTAAATAGCTCCTCTAGCTTAGAACCATTTTATGTGATCATTTACAAGCAGAAAGCTAACAAAAATCTGTAAACATGAAACTAATTAAATGTAAGAACTGAAATTATCAACATTGTAAAAGACATCCCACCATGAATTAAAGATTTCTTAGATATGACTAATTTTAATATATTAAAATTGATAAATTTTAATTAAACCTTTAATTTTTGAGAGACATTAAGAAATAAAAGTCAAAACAGACTCAAAATATTTGTAAATTGCATATCTAACCAATAGTATTTTTAAAATTTAAGAAATTTTTAAAAATCATTAACAAGAATAACAACTAATAAAAGTATAAAAAATTTGAATGACACTTCACAATACCATCAAACATCACATGATAAAATGCATAAAAGCTTTAGTTCTGACAATAAAATGTTCTTTATTTAAAATGGAAAAAATTGATGATAAGTAAATTATACATCAATAAAGTTATGTAAAAATAATAAAACAGTTTCTTCTTTTCAAGCACTCCATTCTTCTTGGATATTTTCTTCCAGCCTTTTTTTAAAATCAGTTTTCTGCTGTTTCACATCCACTTTTGTATCAAATCTGTTGATTTCTTATTGGCAAATCTAAAATTTCAATTTGATTTGTTTTTACAAATACAGTTCTTCATAAAATATACCATCATATCAATTTTTGGAACTATTAATGACAGTTCCTTGAATGTCTTTTTCTGATTAACTCCTATGACTGATCATTGATGAGTCTATATCTCATATCTGATTTTTTCCTTGATTTTTCACTGTCTTCTGGCCTGTCAATTTATGTTGAATATCAAATAATATATATATAAACAATTGCTGATATTCAGCGTGATATGTTCTTGCTCCAGAGGTAATTTACTTTGCTCCCAATAAGTGATTGGAGGGAAGGAGTATCACCTGATCTAACCATAGATTGAATGAATTTGAAACTGATTTTCAATTGTATAGGTTTGGTTTACTTACACTTGATCATATTTTTGATATATAGTCCTTCAGGGATATCATTAAGTACCTGGGATAGTTGTCATGGTTTCTTTTCTCTTCATGGGTCTAATTTTAAATCACATTTCTGGATTTTTACTTCCCTGGTACTGTGAGACTTCCGGAAGTTTCACTTACTTTCTTAATCTCTTAGGTAATGATTTCTCTGTTCTTAATTCCTATAATCCACATCGGATTGTATGAAATTGCACTTATTTAAGAAAGGATTGGGATTGCAAAAACCAACTTCTTAGTTGCTTCCTTTTCTTTAGAATCTTAGTCCCTCAATTGCTGGCTGTGGTGGCAACCGTTTGGTACTCTACTCTTCTTTCTGATGTCATGAGATTGGTTAAACCCCAAACCACACACTTCCTTCCTTCCTTTTTCAATTGTCCTGCTCATGAACAGGCTAAGTAGCAGAAAGTATCTGGCTCCTCTCCAAATATTTTTGTTTATCCCTGTAACTTGGCAACCTCAAAATCCTGGCTGCCAGAAGTATTTTCTGCCTGCACTTGAAGCTGATTTTTAAATATTTTATCTGGGTTTCAAAGTCCTTATCTGGATAGTTGATCTGATGTAAGTGATTCTTTCATAATAAAAAAATGAGAATAGCACTTAATAGTTTATTAGTAATTATAAGTTGAATAGTGACTCTCAAAAAGATTTGTTTTTCTCAGAACCTCAGAACTTGGCCTTATTTGGAATAAGATCCTCTTTCTTTTCTCCCTCTTCTAGCTTGTAATTCATCATCAGTTTACCTAAAATATCTTTTATAACAGCAATCTTCCATTGCAAAACAATACAAGACTGAGCCTTTTACACAGATCTTTAATCTTCAGTATAATCTAATTTCTCATTCTAAGGAAACAGAATTTTAGAATGATTAACTAAATCTAGGACTTTTAGCCTTATAAATTTCTTACATAAAATTCATATTATTTCTGTTATATCACATTGTCATTGGTCATGATCTTCCCACAACATTATTGACTTGTTTTATTTTCTGAAATTAAACTTGTTTATATCCCATCATACAAAAATATGATAAGAATTTATCTGATAATACATTCATTAAGTAGCATCCCTTTTGACAAAGGCAAATATTATTTACAGTCCAATGGATATAGTTAATGAGCGCTCTTATTAGTGGCAAAATAGTAAATATGTATATAAAAAAGTATTCTCTAGATTTTTTCAAGTTCTTCCTGAATATTCAGACCCAAAGCCCAATTTGAAGTTCAATTTTCTTTGTTTTTCTTTAGAATAAATTTGAATCCAGGGGGAAAAAAGATCACTTTTTGTTTTTCACCTTCTTTTGCACTGGACATATCCTATTTAGAATGCAATTTCATCTCATATCCTGTCAATACGCTTATTTTGAAGCAGTATTTTTATTTTGCCTCTAGGCCCTGCAATATGATTTCTAGTTTCCTTCTTTCTGTTGTTGATTATTTTCCAATACACTGATCAGTTGTCAAGTATTTGATCCCTGACTTCTATTTGGTTTGCGGATAAGGGAGATGTGTGTTGGCAACTCTTTGGAACATCCTCTATTCTCTGTTGCAAAACGAATTTTTAGTCCTTTAATATTTTTTTACAGTTAGTGAAGTATAATCTTCTGACTTGAGGGAAAAAGGCTTAAGAAGGCTTATTCAAAAGACACACAAGATTTCTCAAACATCAAAGAACTCTTTAAAAAGTGTTAAATAAAAAGCAATGTGTTGATGAATCAAATATAATGAATTATAAAATTTGCTTGGATATTATTTCAAATTCATGTGTAATTAAATAGGCACAAATGAACTGAGTGATTTTATCTTTAGATAGTTTTGCCTAAAAATATAGCTACCTACCACATTTATACCATTTAAGTTATCAAATAAATTCTTGTTACTCAAATTGCATAAATCTTTTGGTTGCTTCAGTCATCTTGAAATCTACTCACAAGCTGGAAAAACACAAGTATTAATAAGCACGGCCATTGAATTCACAGGCATTCTTAAGAATTTTGCAAAAATTATTAAAGAAATTGATTTTAGAAAATCAAATCAGACATGTAATCTCACCACTGTATAATTCCTAAAAATTTTTTAACTCTTAGTGTAGCACCTGTTCTAGATAATTTTTCTTTTTTAGAACTTCTTGTGCAGCAATTTCTTGATTCATTTGAATCAGGTTTTCTCTACTGCATTGGGAGAGAGAGATTTTCCTTCACGCCTGTGCCTGGAATAGCCAAGCCCAGTTTCCAGCTCTGTTAGCTATGCCCCTGTGTTTTTATACAATAATGGCTTCAGGTTTTTCAGTGGGGCAGAAGTTGTACATTTTCTCAGGTCTTCTCAAGAAGAACAGAGGTGTTGTTGAAAACTCTTTAGCAAGATTGGAGAATATAGGTGCTTGTGTTATCTAAACTTACCTTTATAGTGTTCTCTGATCTTCTTTGGGGCCAATCTTCCAATAGAAGTCAATAAGTTCTCCTGCATAAGTTTACTATAATGATTTCCCCACTCTAAAAACTTTTTCTCATGGTATAAGTCATTTACATCTTTCATTTTACTTATCAATGCCTTATAATAATTTTGAAGGTGTTTATGGATTTTCTTCTATGCTCTTCTTTTATTTTTTTAATGAGGAAATGAATTGTACTGCCTGTGCTTTTCCCTTTATTATGTATTCTAAGTCTTCAGTGTCATCTGCTGTCTACAAATGACATTTTGCTAATTTCTTTAACTTATCAACTGAATTCTTCAAAAACCAAATAAGTCCAAAGGTTCAAATTATTCCATTACTACTTTTTTATTCCTCACAGTTTTGCAACAGCTTACCTTATCTGTATGGTTGACTATTTTCTAAAATTATCCAACAATGATATTTCAGTGTTACAAACCTTAAACAACAAAAAAATAAATATGCTTGCTATACCTTCACATAGTGTTTTAGCACAACTCCAAATTCTAAGAAAATTTCCAGAGAGTAGGTGTAGGGAACAAAGGATTCTATAAACTGAACATATTAGCTCATATGATTTTGAACATGTTACATTATAAATGTTAGTCACATATGATTTTAAAGTAGAATATATGGCAAACTCTTCATGAACTGACTGTACTACTATTCAAACTCTGGCATATATCAAAATAATTCACATATCATTGATATTATCTGGAGCTTGAATTGACATTTGTATAAATATGCTTATTTTGGTAGATTTGAGATTATCTATAAATGTCTACTTTGTATTCAATTTTTAAAGTATAAGCCAAGAGTCTGTTAATTAACCAGGCTTACAAAGTATTACTCACACCCTTTTATTTTTGATAATTGCTGATCATTAGAGATGCTTAAATTAGTTGCAAAATTAGTAATTTTCTATTTATATTTCCCATATTTAACATTAAATGAATAAGCTTGAATGTAGCTGATTTCAGGTTTTAGCAAAGAAAAAATGGTTGGTCCAAAATAAGTAAAATAAATGATAAGAGAAAAAGCGATAGACTTTGAGAAAAGCAAACATGAAACACATTTAAGTTATATAAAAGCTTGTGCTATGATGAGAACTATATAATCTTGAATGCAGAAGGAAAATTAATGATCATCAAATTCGTCTTTTCATTTAACCACTGAGGAAAATTATGCCTAATCTCACTTATGATTTCTTTTGTTAATGACTTTCTGCCAAGTTGCAAAATAAGTCCTGGAAAGTTTGTCAAGTATAGAGAGCCTTCCATACTTACCATTCTATACTGATTTGGCAGTGATTTTATGTGTACGTGTTAAGTTTGCTCATCAGAACTATCATAAGTCTTAATATATACCTCTAATGCTTTCAGGAGTTAATGGCTTTGTGGTATTTTCCCAGGACTAGATTAAAATGAGGTTTCCATATTAAATCAAAGAGTTTTATCCAGTTGCATGATTCCATGTGAAGCAAGACTCCTAGCCATCTCAGTCAGGTTGACACATTGTTCACATATTCAGAAACCTCTAAATTCTACCTCTTCAATCATTATCAGTTAACAATAACCAAAACCCCTAGTTGCCTCAAAATCATGACTCTTAAATATAGAATTGCATATTCTCTTTCAGCTTTAAAACATTCTGATAATCTTCCACATAGTAGCATCACATTCAGAAGAACTTTGTATTTTTTAATTTCTTATATAAAATTGAAATTTTAACTGTCAGTCTACTTTCTGACTTGAGGTTTAATTTTTACTAGTTTTTACTGAAGTATAATATTGATACCTTACCAGATTATAAATGAACTCCTCAGTGAATTTTCCTGAACTCTGCAAAATGGTTTAACCAGTGCCTAGTTCAAAAAATGCTGTCCAGAGTTCATCTTGAACCCCTTTCAGTCACTGAACACCCTCCAATCCAAAATCAGAACTATTTTCCAGAATTCTAACGCCATAGATTAGTCTTTTTCTTTCTTACTCCTCTGCCCTTCCCTTTCTTTTTCACCTTGTATAAATGGAATCATGAAGCATATTTTTCATACCCATATTATTTTATTTGTTATTATACTTGTGAGACTCATCTATATTGTCACAGTTCACCCATTCTCATTTATATATATTATACTATTTCTTTGTGTGAATATGTAAAAATTTATTCTTGCTCTGGCTAATCAACTTTTGATAATTTCCAGTTTTAGTCTATTATTTATTGTACTATTGAGAACAGTCTAATAGATGTCTTTTGGTGAACATATGCTTGCAGTTCAATAGTCAGAATGCTGAGTCAAGGAAATGTATAAATTCAGTTTTGAAACATACTGCCAAATAATATTCCAAAGTGATTATACCTGCTTACACTTCTACATTCTGGCCAACCCTGGTATTTTTTCTTGTTGTTGTTGTTCTTCTTCTTCTTTTCCTTTCTGCTGTTCTGATAAGGGACATTTTTGCATCATATTGTGGATTTAAGCTTGTTTTTCCCTGCTTAATGAAGTTGGGCACTTAATCATGTTTCCTTGACAATTTTTCTTTGTAGAAATTATCTTCAGTTCTTTTGCCATTTTTTGCATTGATTATCTCTATTTTTCATTTTGGTTTATAGAATTCCTTTATATTTTCTGAATGAGACCTTTATCAAGTGACTATATTAAAATATCTTTTCCCATTCATGCATTGTCTTCTCCTCTCTTAATAGTGTCTTCCAATGAACATAACGTTCTGATATTTAATATTCTATCTTATCAATTTATATATTATTTTTATTTCATATTTAAGAAATTTTATTTCAAACTGATGAAGATGTTCCACTAAATTTTCTACTAAAATATTTATTGTCTTAGCTATGCATTTAATCTTTCCATTTGGAGTGTGTATGTGGTGTGTGGGGAGGTAGAAAGCAAGACACATTTATTTTCTGCATATATATTCAGGTAATTCAGTGTCTGTTATTGGACAGATCAGACCAATCCCATGACTAATTTTAAGTCTAATCAATGTAGGTTTGGACAACTCAGGCACATTTTTACTAATGAAATTTTTTAGGTAGAGGATTCATGAATTTATTAAAAATTTTTAGTGATAGTTTCCTCAGGAAGAATTTTTTAAAGAATTGGGAGAATATGGATGTCTATAAAGAAATTACAATTGTGTTTGCTGTGAACTCAATTTACATATAACTATATAAAGTAATTTATAATATTCTTACATTCAGAAATTTAGATTTCCTTAGGCAAATTCAGGATTTTAAGTAATTACCAAAATCTTTACATTATTATGTCATTGAAACTAAGTGTACTTCAGATAATAGGTAAGATTAATTTTCCCAATTTTATCTCATTTGACAATGATTTTACAACATTTGCATTAAGAGGAATTAATATTATACCAAATAAAATTTTCTTATCTTTAGAATATCCTTAAGAGGAAGTAGCCATGGGTCTTACAGTTAGATACACCTGTTTCAACTACAATTTTTTTTTGGGGGGGGAAGCAATACATACTTTCTGAGTTCAGGTTTTCTACTCCTGAAAAATGAACATATTTTGAAAACTGAAAACAACAACAATGACTATGCCACAACATTACTGTGAAATAAAACATTTATAGAATACTTGGCTAAATAAGAAGAGCTGAGTGGGAAAAATATCTTTTTGAGAAAGAGAGAACATACGAAAATGCAAATTTCTTTCTTTTTTTTTTTTTTTAAAGAGAGAGGGACAGTGAGAGAGACAGAGACAGAGAGAATCAACTTTATTTGAGTTTTTCACATGGCTTTAGTTGCTCCAACACTCAGTTGTGTACGTGGTGCTGGGGTTTGAACCCGGGTCCTCGTGCTTGCCAGGCAAGCGCCGAAACCGCTGAGCCACCGCTCCAGCCCCCGAAAATGCAAATTTCTTGAGCTTGATATTAAAATTGATTGAATTCAAGTGCAATCTCTGAGTTTTCTACATCTATAATTTATTAATATTCCTCTCCCAGATTATAGAACTGTAGAAAATAATAAAGCTTTATATACTAAATTTTAAAAAAAATCCTAATTATCTATCAGAGTCATTGGGACTTTATTAAGAAAAACAATAAGAATTTTACTCTTGTTTATCTAATGAAAGGAAAGAAAATACTTTTCCCTCTTTCCTGTCTTTCTGTCCACCTAAGACTTGGAGTTCGCAGTGGGTACCAATCAGAAAATTAGAACCTGTCTTTCAATTTCTTGGATATTGTATTGAATTGTGCCATGTTGTGTCCAGTCACATAGTTTTGTTTCCTGCATCCTATAATATTGAATTATATCCCTTCATGTGAAGTGGTTAGAAAATAATCATGCCTCTCCACACTTTTTGTATTTTCTTGATCTCTGAACTCAATAGAGCAGAAAATGGAAAGACAGAGAACAGGTAAAGTATATGATTTGAGCATATTAAGATCTAAGAGGCAGAGTATCCTTAACCAAAGTTCTAGGACAAAGAACCTTCCCAAAAATATTTGGGAATTTCACTTTTCATGAATTATACCAAATTTCAAAGCCATAAATTATATAGTTGCCAAATCAGTACAGAAGAAATATGCTACAAAAACATTTCTAGATTTCAAAACTTTGAACAAAAACTGCAAATTCCAGTCTGTCTTCTAAATGTAGATCTGAGAAATAGGTTGTTAAAAGGGTAGATACTATGCAAATATCAATGGCAGCCCAAAATCTCAGTGCTGGATAAAATATATTCTACCTTTTTGAAGTAATGGCAACACCAAAACTTTAATTCATCCCATGAATGTTTCAAACAAAAGGAAACATAATCTTGGATATTTAAAAGTCAAAAAAGTCAAAGCATTATTAAATGCAGGCATATGAATTCTATCATATTATTTTAAATTTTTAATAAAATGTAATTAAAAAGAAATAGGAGTAGAAAATAAGAAAAGATTCAGATGAAACTAAATACTACTTAGATGAGATAAGCAAACTAGATAATATGCAAAAACACTTCTTCAGTGGGAGAATTAATTCATCCATTGCAGACAAAGAGAAGAAATAGTACTGCACAGTGCTAAAAAATATATACTAGATACATTTGTGAAGTTTTTAGAATCTAGAACAAAAGCACAAAAGTGTTTCAAATGATGAGATGTTGACAGAAATAAAGAAGGAAAATGTTTATTAAATATTAGTAAATTAATACAGTAGTAATGATAGTAATGTAGTAATGATATTCTAGTTATTTATCAAAACATATAATTATTCTCAGAAAATATATTCAAAATACTTATGGATAAAAAGGTATGATGTCTGCAACTTATTAAGCACATTTTAAATTAAAATATGGGAAGAGATAGTATTGTATAAAAGGAATTATTCTCCAGCCAAAAAGAAGTGAATGCAATTTATATAATTCAAGCAAATTTTTGAATTTTATACACACATATAATGATATACATATCAGAACATATATATGTATATGTAATCTGCTTCTCAATTTTCTCTATGTGTCAATTTTTTTTACAATTGAGTTTTAACAAAAGTAACACAAAACAACCACTATCTATATAAGGATAAAACATACATGAGTTTTTTAGATTACTTAAAGATAACACTGGACTTTTTATAAAGGTGTATTGTGTTCTATACTTAAAAACTCTTATGAACACATCAAACTTCAGCTCTTTGAATCAAATTTTCCCTTACATTTTTGTTTAGAATCTCCTATTCAAGATGATACACAAATTTTAAAACTTTTATTGTGTGCAAATCAAACTGCCTATAAATGATCAAAGTCAGCTGATAGCAGATTTATGAATAGTCAGATGATAGTAAAGATAGCTACAAGTATTTCATGGATTATATAGCAACACAAGATGCTTTATATAGTTTATTAGAATTTGGTAAAGTAAATGAAAGGCTTATATGTACTAAGATAATCAAATATTTTCTATTCTTGTGGAAAACAAGGAATTCAAACTGAGGGAAAAATCACAAGTAAGAAGCAAAGGAAAGAACTGATGGTTATCATCATCGTATGAAATAGGTAGCTGTCAATAAAATGTAAGATGATATGGTAAAAAGAAACATTTATGATGAAAACTGTAACAAAACCACAGATTCGAGCTGAGATTCTATTTAGAAATACTGAAAAACTGAAGGAGGGGGAAAGGAAAAGTGCATCAAAAAATAAAAAAATAAAATCAGACGTTACCATTTTATTTTTTAGTTTGATAACCAATGAAGCATCACTGCAGGGCTGTTTAATGTTTGCTACATTGAGAAATGTTAAAACATTGTTAAAATTTTTAAAAGTCTGCTTTCCAAATGAATGTATAAGGCAAAATGTAAGGAGAACATAATCCAAAAAGCAGAGAAGAAAACAGGTAGAAAATAATGCATTAAAATAAGTCAATATTAAGTAGCTGGGACAAAGCATAATGTTGAAAGTTTGAGTAGAAAGGAAGAGCAGTGCATGGCTTAAAGCAAAGGAAGTAAAATGAAAAAAAATCACTGAGTTAGAAGTAGAAACTGACTTTCGGAGACCTGGTTCTCTTTGCAAACTGTACTTCTTCGGGTCTTCTTTATGAATGCATTTCTCTCTCTCTTTTGAAATGTAATAGTATCAAAGCCTATCTTCTTTCATGTATACCAACTTAATAAAAGCTATTTCTTTTAAATGTTCATTTATCTTCTAGTTCTCAGACCAGATTTTGTTCTTCTCATGCCCTGAATATCTGCAAAGAGCAAGCATCAACTTCAAAGGGAAGAGTCTTTCCTATTAGGATGAGCCATTCACTGAAACTAATCACATGACTGCTTGATCATTTTGAGTAAAGATACTTCTCAGTTTCCCCTATCTGTAGTATTTGTTTAATCACAAGTTTTAACAAAAGCACACAAAAAGCCACTGCCTAAATAAGGATAAAAGCATGCATATATATGATCTTTCTAGATTATTTAAAGATGAAGATGGACTTTTTAAAGGCCTGATAGGTTCCTTATTCAAAAGTACTCTATGTATATCCAAATTTCAACTTTTTATTTTCCTCTTACAATTTCCTTAGAATCTCATAGTCAAGATTATTCACAGCTTCACATTATTTTATCAGTAATGTAGGAATCAATCAGAATGCATCTTTATTAAGATAAAATATTTTTACTTTTAGACGTGCTAAATTATTATGAAAAGCATCACATTTTATAAATATCTCAAGACTAGATATTGGAACATGGTAACAACCTAAACAAATTGTCAGCTTTGAAACTTTAATGATATGATTATTTTACTAAAATAAAATCTTAAATATGATTGTATATTTCACATTATTTTAAGAATTCTATTAAATAGGGGAAATTGAATCATATGCTAACATTCTAGAGTCAAAGGTACTACCATATGCTACAAAAAGGAAATGAAATAAAGGGTAATTGCAATAATCCCACAATGATATAAAAATAATTGAATACTCAAATTCATAGAATTCTAAAATTGTGCACCAACCATCAATTTTATTGTGTTTGTATGGAAACCCATAATGATCTAATAATAGTATTATTTTCCCAAAATAAATAGCCATAGTGTGATTATATTAAAAGGCAAAGTTAATGAGTAATTTTCTATGAATAATTCATATACAATATTGTAAAACCTCTCCAGTCTGCTGCATGTTTGTGCCACTGTTCATTAAAATTCAAATTATTCTTATAAATAAAGTGATAATTTTCATTTAAACTTAAATGTGAAATCTGTAATTATAATAAGTGAGACAATACCATAGTTCTAATTTATTAGCTTGAAAATAGTTCTGGACTTATGTATGAATCCTGATCTAATATTTTTATTTCAAAACACTTTGGTATTTTATGTCCAACATTCATTTTTGCTGCATTTATATTTTCTGCCTATTTTAATTTAATCATCATTGCACGCCAATGTTTTTCCTAATTTTGGATGATGGATCCATCATTGTTTGTTTATAAAAGTTGACTAGAAACAAGGCATTCATTATGTGGTGCCTGATAATTGTTCACTTCATTATCACAGGGCAATTTCTGTGGTTGCTTATTTATCATCATCAAGTTTTTATAAATATTGTTCTGTGTTGATTAACTTTCATTGGTAGTATAGTCTTTATAGCCTTAGGTACCAAATCCTTGTCACTCATGCTATATTACAAAACTCTCTCCTAATATACAGAAAACTATGTTTTCCAGAAAACCTACATCTCAAGCATTTCTTTAATAAATCTTTTTTTTTTAAGTGAGAAGGACAGTGAGAAAGAGACAGAATCAATTTTTATTGATTATTTCATATGGTTTTCATTGCTCTGGCACTTGGTTGTGTATGTGGGTGCTGGGGCTTGAACCCGTGTACTTGTGCATGCCAGGGAAGTGCTGTAACCACTGAACCACCGCTCCAGCCCCTCTGTCATCAATCTTTGATTCACAGATATGACATTTGGGTAAATTAGCAAATAAGCTGTTATTCCCAAAGTGGCATTTACTGCCACAATCACCTTCCCTAATGAATGACCTGTATTTGTTGCATTGTTGAAATCTAGTTATTTTGGAAACCTTCTCAATTCTGTACATCATGGCAAATTACACTGTGGAAAATGAATTTCTATATACAGTTTACGAATGTTTGAAATGAAAGAGTAGAAATGTTATCATTTAAAATAGATCTTTGAGTTGACTGTCCAGAAAATGTACTGGAGAGGCAGGTGAAAGGAATAATTGAGCTATGATTTTCTTAGCCCTCTTTTGCTGTTATAACATTGAAATTGATATCGATTTTTATGAATAATATAGAAGGAAAATAGTCAAAACATGGAGAGTTTACATAAGATTCAAGAAAGTGGTAACTTGCTTCTCCCTTGTAATCATATGTATATATCAAAGTTGGATCTAGGAAAACATCCAGAGATTTCTTAAATTGCCATCATCACAGATTTCAGGGTCCTTTGCAGCATTGATGGTCTATTCTGAGCTTATCAGCATGACACTCAATTTTCACATTCATATAGCCAGTATACTCAACGCACATTCATTAGAAATTTGAAAAGTTTCTGACTCAGACTTTATAATATTTTATTTGAGAAAGTCAACCTCCACATTGCCAAGAAATGAAAATTTACAATTCTAAGTTACCCATCTCTGAGTACTGCACAAGAGCCACCAAAATCTGTCTGAAATATTTCTGTAAAGTCAATTTGTGTAGGCACTTGTGCAAGGCATTAAATAAAACAAGCTTAAGGAGGATTATGAAAACCTGAAATAACTTATTTTGACTCATTAGAAAAGCCATAACCTTATATAGAAAGGAGCTTTAGAAGCCTTAAAATAACAGTATGACTTCTTTTTGATATTTTAGCAACTGCCAAAATATGACTGCCCTTTCAGGTGTAGGCTTCACATAAATTCATTAATTTTAAAAATAATATGAAATATTGCAAATATGAAAACTGGTTCTTGATATACAGTTGCACACATGTTAATATTTTCTAATATGTCCATCAGATCCCTATTTAGGAAATAAATAAAATTTCATAATGTAAAAATCAATATCTCACTCTTTACATCTTAAATTCTCTTCCCATGTATTTTTTGATCCACAGTTATTGTATGAGATTTCAATGCATAGATTGGTAATTTTACCATATGTACATTTACCCATAAATAACATAGATGTTATTTTTTTTAAATTTCCACTTAAGTACTAGTACATTCAGTATATTATTCTGTAACTTGTTTCCACCATGATAGCTATATATCTAGTTCATTCTTTTATTTGCTGTATATTATTCCATTATATGATTGAACCAGATTTTATATATTCAACTCTCTTTAGAGAAAGGGACACAAGTTTATTTTACATTCTTGCACTTAAAATAACTAGTATTGCAATACCATTCCCGTACATATTCCTTTGTTTAGGAACATGAAACAAATGGTTGAACGTTAAGGTACATGAATATGTAACACAGTATCACCAAACTCCTTTATATTCAAGCCCTATGAATATGAGCCATATCATTGCCATATGAAGAATTTTGGGGGATTTTATTTTAAAAAAAACTTTCCAATTTTATTGATATAAAATCGTATATATTTAGTTTCTATTATACTATTAGTGTGGCTAGACATTGTAATATGCTTTCTGACCTTTATGATTCCTTCCCTGTAAATTGCTCCTTCATATTCATTGTTGGTTTTTACATTGAGTCTTGTCATTTTTATATTGATTTATAGGGATTCTTTGTGCATTCTTTGTATGACTCCTCTGACATTTTATATGCAGTACAAATGTTTTCTTTCCATCTATGACATTTGTTCACATTGTGATATCTTTTGTCATATAAGATATCTGTCACATGTTATATTGGGAATTTGGTAAAAGACAAATAGGAATGCAAATTTATTCTTTTCCTTCTAATGACTTGAAGATTTTCTGATATTTTTTGACAGTATTACTTGCGACGAGTATCACACAATAATATCTCATCTGTTGGTCTCCCGTTAGAGCAGTCTCTCTAGTGCATATGCTTGGACAGTTACTGTGTTTCAGACTTTTTATATTTTAATTAGTTTTCCCCCTGTTTAAAATAGGGCAGTTTACAACACTGAGATACATCCCACATCCTTTTTTATGTCTTCTATTATTCTTTTTTAAATTTTTATTTAATTGATGCATTATAGTTGTACATAATGATGGGATTTGTGTCACATATTCACACATGCACACAATGCAATATAATTTGGCATTGTCCCTCACCAGCAGTCCCTGAGTGCCCTTCTCCCATCTCCTGGTCCCCTACCTCTCTTTCTGGGGGTATATATTTATTCTAATATTCCCAAGTATAGTGATATAATTCTTATACCTATGAAGAACATTGTATTTTTATATACATGATAATAATTCATATAATGACATATTATAAAACCTTGGAATGTACCTTGTTTTAACTTAGTTACAGCATTTCCTCTTCCCCTTTCTCCCACCCTCAATTCTTTTTAGATGTATTTGACATCTAATGGGATAAACACTAGCTTTTTTTTTTTTTTACAAAAGCATGAAGTATAACTTATTCCAATTCAATCCCCATAACTCCCCCACATCCTTTCTCTTTCCCTCTACTGGTCTTTTTATTATTTACTAAATAACTTTGTTTTTTTAGTCACTAATTGATATATGTATTGATAAGATTCACTATGATATGTTCAGATATGAACATGAGCAAGTTAAGTCTGATTCCTTCCATTAACTTTCTGTATTTAATTCCTTCTTCCTCCATTTCCTTCTTTGATTATACTTTTCCTTATTTTGGGCTAGTGTCCACACAGAGAGAATATTCAACTTTGGGGTTTTTAAGACTGAATTATTTCACTTAGCATAATATCCTCCAGTTTCATCTATTTGCTAGCAAATGAAATAATGTCACATTTCCTTATGGCTAATACTCCATTGTGTGTATATGCCACAATTTCTTTATCCACTCTTCAGTTGAAGGGCATCTTGTTTGATCCCATGGCTTAGCTATTGTGAATGGTGCAGCTATTGTGAATTGAACATTGATGTGGCTTAATCACTGTAGTATACTGATTTTAGGTCCATTGGATACATAGCTTGAAGTGGGATAGCTGGATCAAATAATTAATCCATTCCTAGTATTTTGAAGAATCTCCAAACTGCTTTCCAGAGTGAGTGCACCAGTTTACAGTCCCACCAGCAATGTACAGGTATAAACTTTTCCTCACATCTTTGCCAACATTTATTGTTAGTATTCTTGATTAGTGCCATTTTAACTGGAGTGAGGTGAAATCTCAGCATAGTTTTAATTTTTATTTCTCTGCTAGAGATGGTGAGCATTTTTTCATATATGTGTTGAACATTTGTATTTCTTCATTTGAGAAGTGACTATTAAGTTCATTTGCCCATTTATTAATTGGGTTATTTGCTTTTTTGGTGTTTTTTTAAAGTTCATTGTATATTCTGGATATTAATGCCTTCTCTTAGGTGCAGGAAGCAACTATTTTTTCCCATTTCACAAGTTCTTTCTTCATGCTCTTATTTGTATCCTCTGTTGTGAGGAATCTTTTCAATCCAAAAAATCTCCACCAGAAGACTCTTAGAGCTCATAAACAAACTCAGCAAAGTAGCAGGATACAAAACCAACATTCACAAATAAATTGCATTCCTTTATTCCAGTGATGAACTTACTGAAAAATAAATTAGGAAATTTACTCCATTCACAATAACTTCAAAAAAGTGAACTACTTGGGAATCAATCTAACAAAAGAGATGAAGGACCTCTACAAGGAAAACTATAGAACACTAGAGAAAGAAATTGCAGAAGACCTTAGAAGATGAAAAGACCTTCTGTGTTCTTGTGTGTTCTTGGATAGGGAGAATTAATATTATCAAAATGGCCATGTTACCTAAAGAGCTATATAGATTCAATGCAATATCCATCAAAATTCCAATGACATTCTTCACAGAATTAGAAAAAAGTCACAAAATTCATTTGGAAAGATAAGAGACCAAGAATAGCCAGAGCAATCCTTAGCAAGGAAAGCATAGCTAGAGGTATCATAATACCAGACTTTAAATTTTACTACAGAACTATAGTAACAAAAACAGCATGGTTCTGACACCAAAACAGACATGAATATCAATGGAATAGAATAGAAGACTCTGAGGCAAATCCAGATATTTACAGTTACCTCATACTTGACAAAGGAGTCAAAATGTAAGTTGGAAAACAGTTTCTTTAATAAATATTGCTGGGAAAACTGGAAATCCATATGTAGTAGAATGAAACTCAATAGAAATCTCTTAACCTGCACAAAACTCAAGACCTAGGAATCAGATCAGAAACTCTGCATTGACTAGAAGAAAGGGTAGGCCCAACACTTTAGTACACAGGCTCAGAAAATGACTTCATAAACAAGACCCTCAAAGTTCAAGAAGTAAAAGGAAAAAGTCAATAAATGGGATGGCATCACATTGAAAAGGTTCCTCCCACCCCTTCTGAATTTTTTTTTTTTTTAATTTTGAGACAGGGTCTAACTAAGTTCCTTAGGGCCTCGCTAAATTGGTGAGCCTGAACTTAAACTTAAAATCATCCTGCCTCAACTTATTGAGTCAATGAAATTACAAGAGTGTGCCATCCACTGCAATATAGTTATTTCGGGTTTTGGGAGGGTTGCTTTTATTGATACATTATAATTGTACATGATATTTGGGTTCATTTTGACATATCATGCATGCTTGGGATTTAATTTACTCCATTTTTGTCCCTAGTGCCACCCTTTCCTCCCCATCTTCCTCCCCTCTTCTGTTACTGATCTATCTTCCACTTATTTATGTAATATAATTGTTTCTAATAGCATTGTCTTAACATTCCCTCCTGTAATATTAAATTAATAATTTTCTTCCCTGAAAGCCTGCTATTAGGATAAAGTCTAAATATCTTATAAAGCTTAAATGGTCTCACCACCGTTGTCCTTTCCAGATCATCTCTGCTTTTACATTGTCAGCACTGTACATACGGAATTTTTTCAGCTTCCAATTCATTCAGTGTTCTCTCTTGCCTCTAGAGTTTGACTCAATAATTATTTCCACCTCTGTCATGTGGCTAGATTTCTTCTCAAATTAACAACTTCCAAGAAGCCTCATTATACTAAGAAAGGTGCCCTTGCATATTTTATTCTGCCATAAGATTTTGGTAGTATGATCTAGTTCCCTTCTCTGTGAGCCTCCTGAAGGTAAGAACAAAGCCCGTTTTCTTCATTGTTGTCCTCCCAGTATGTAGCATAAAACCTGGTACACAGGAGGTCCCACACACATAGGAAATGAATTAAATACCAACACTGAAATCAGAAGTTAAACCCAAGGACCCAGAGATAAAATTTCTCATTTTGAAAGTATTCACAAATTCCTTGACAAAAAAATAAATAAATAAAACAAAACAAAACAAAAAGCCCTTTTCTTAGAGGTAAAAGAACACTTATTTAAAATGTAGGCTTTAAATTACATTCAGCTATTCTGATATCCAGCAAGATTATAGTTACCAATCTTGAAAGACATTGGAAAAAAGCTATATTCACCTTGAAAGATGCACTTCTCTTCAATATTGAGTGACCTCTGTTACTTCTTTAAGATTTTCATCTTTGCTGCTCATTAGAAAGATAAAATAATTCTAAGACTGAGAGGATATTTCTGTATTATTGTGCTGGATGGAATGTTCTTTCCTGTTGGTAATTTTCTTAAAGCCAATGATTTCTTCTATGCATATATTGAAAAATTGACAAATACATTTTGTACAGTGTTTCATCTCCATAATAGCTGAAGTCTCAAAAAAGGCTGGGCCCCTAATTTATAATATTATAACATACAAAAAGAGAAGACAAGAAATCTCATTCCTGACCTCCTCTGGTCAGCTTATTACATATAATCTTTCTTTTAATTCAGAAGCTACTCAGATACTGTTTTCCATGTGTCTTATTTTGAGTCATTCTCAGTAATTTACTGCCATAATTTATAATCACATGGAGTCCCATAGGTTAATTACAGAATCTTCTGTGTAAAAAAAAAAAAAAGTATTTTCCTTTCATTCATTTCAATGATGCAGCCTTTATTTCAGTTAGCATTGTCTAATTTTTCACTATAGAAATGGTAAGTAGACTGCCTCAGGCTGACCTATCCATAATTTTATATGCCTGTTTCTTAACCCTTACCTAATTCCTTTCCAAACTTATGAAGCTAGTTCACTTATCTTCTGTATTACATTGAGGTTCCATTGACCCTAAATTTTATCACTGTTGACAGAAAAAAAAATTCAGCATTTTATGTTCCTACAACTTTTGTAATAATTTGTATAAAGAACAGAGTTCCACAAATTTGAATTTTATGGGAAATGGACATATATAATTATAAATGGACATTTATAATTTCCCCAACTCATGTGCACTAAAATATACATAATCATTGCTTACTCATGAAATTATAATTATTCTCTTATTAAATGGAATCTAGCTATAAAAATATTTTCATCTTTAATAGAAGATGAATACATTTTTTAAAACAAATGCTTTAGTGACAGTTTTTTTTTTCTCTCAGGGAAAAAACATTCTTAATACAAGTTATTCTCACCTAGAACTCATTTTTTAAAATTTTTATTAAGATGTTGTTAACACAACATATGCATACATGCATATGTAATAATAATTCAATAAGCCCCTGATCCTAATCCAGAAACACCCTCACATCACCCATACCCCAGTCTCTTGACTCTTCTATATTTCATCCTATAACAGATATAAATGTCTTTATATATATGGACATGGATATATATATATATATATATATATATATATATATATATATGATTGTGCATTTACCAGATTTAGAACTCATTTTTAAAATACATTATAATAATATGAGTAATTTCTTGGAAAATACTTTGTATAATTGTGTTTATACTTGAATGAAGGAGTTGATATGAATATGGAAGATCAGGAACTATATTCTCAAGAAGTAAAATAACAGAATATAAGTGAAAAGCCTTTTTGAGTTGATTTATGTTTTATTGTAACAACAGATGATAATGAATTTTTAATAATTATAACTTTTACAATAAGAAAAGAAAGGCCATTACTCTTCGAATAAACCAGGAAGCAAACATGGGGTTTTTCCTGGTGGTATTCAGGTTTTATAGCTTTCCCCTTAGACTTATTAAATATAAAAGCAAATACATCTGTTGTTAAAATTCCTCCAATGTAAAATATCATTGAGGTGCTGTTGTAAGTCTGAATCAGGAGACTAAACATCACTGCTTTTTTATCTTTTTTTCTGAATATTGAAACAATGAATTTCTTAGAAAGGACTAACATTAGATGCTGCACATCTGTTGTAAGGCATAATAATTGGAAATAAGGGACTTGGAATTAAATTGCCAGAGTTTTAAATCCAGGTTTCATTACATACAAGCTATGCAGACCTGGACAAGATACTTGGCTTTCCTAAACTTTACCTGTGAAACTGGGACAATAATAATTCGTATCTTAAAGGGTTGGTATACTGATTTAGCTCAATACTTGGTACAGTAATCAGTTTACATGTGCATAATAAATCTTATTTTTAAACAAAATTACAAATTGCAATTTTGAATGTTTCTAATGTCAATAATACCCACTATCACTTAACAACACTTTAAATAAAAAATTACCTATATATTTACATGAAATTTGAATAAATACATGACAGTTTTGTAGCTGTTGTTTCTTTCGCACACTGTAATCCTCCCTTTTTCTAAAACTAATTGGTAGCTTAGAGGTCTTTACTAATGCTACTTTGAAATATGGCAGAAATCAAGAGGAAGAAGAAAGTAACTACAAAAATCTCCTATTGCTGTGGGCACCTTGGTGAAAAACGTGGAATCCCTTAGGCCCAAGATTCGTTTCAGATGCTGAAATTGATTTTACGTTCATGTACTAAGAAGTTAGGGAACCTAATTAGCCTTTTGGGGAACAGAATGGAGAGTTTCCAAAGTAGAGTTTAAAATGTCTGAAGAGAGCAGAAAAAGAAAACTGGTTTGGGTTATATTATAGATAGTAGATGGGAATGAATAAGGATTCCCGCATGCTTGATTTGAACTTCCTATATGTCAAAGGAAGGATTGTCAGGATTTCTTATCAACATCCAAATTCAAGGAAAAGCAGAAAGCGCAGTGATATGGCTTGAAAGTCTTAGCAGTAAAATCTCAAAGTTGGAATAGATGTCTTTAGTCATAGATTCTAATTTTGCAGAGAAAAATAAGGAATAAATTGTTCTTAATTTTATTTTAATCTCATGCTTTAAAATACATGCCTTCCTTAAATATTTGCCTATACTCTATTTTTAAAAATTAGAATAAAATTATATATGTAACTAATTTAACTTGGATATATCAGAAATCAGGGGATTCTATAAGGTGTGTCTATTTCTCAAATGCCATTCCATTTACACAAGATTGAGAATTATGGAACCAGCTAGACTGTTAACTTATTCGATCTAAAATATATATTAAATCACTTGTTGACATAAAAATTAAAGCAAAAGTTATGGGTATGCCAAGAAGTGAATTGATTTCAATTAAAATAATAGGAAGTTTTATTGTCTTGTTTTATTTGTTAAGTATTTTATTGATTCTTTTACTGATGTTCAGAAGTGAAGGTGGACTAAGGAAGATAGGCCAGAGACGCTATTACTGTAATGGAACACAGAGAGAATCCAGGCCTAAGTTAAAACTCCACATGCCCATGAACTGGGTATAATGGTTACAGAAGTCTAAACATCTATGCTATTCTTTCCCAGTTTGGCACAGGCTAAATAAAGATGGGAATTGGTACATCTCAATAGTTCTAGGTACATCTGATTATATGGAGATTTCTGGAACATAATAGCATTATAAAGAGAGCTAGTCCCACAGACCAGAATGCATTGGAATCTGATGGATTTAACAGATGTGTGTGTGAATAAATTCATAGAAAAATAAGGCAATATTATAAAGCCATATGCCAAATGACATTGTACAGTTTCTCTAACAGTTATAAAAGTTAGATGTAGTTTTTTATTGATATATTTGAAGGTTATATGTTTTAGGTCTCTGGTTTTACTTATTTTTTGAAGAGCTTGTAGCGAAGTTATATAAAAAGGAAA
>PVKS010022336.1:0-33866 GCA_004027875.1 Aplodontia rufa | reverse complement strand
TGGTGTGCACATTGGTTCTCTGTGAACCAGGGCCTCAGATCCAGCAGAACCTCAGCCTGCAGGGGTGTGAAGCCCAAAGCTGGCAGCCCTCGGTGGAGATGGTGAGCAAGGGCACTCTCGATCAGTTTTATTGCTGCTTTCCAGGACCTGTACAATTTGGCTATTCGAGGCATAGACTGCTTCCTTGGGGAAGCAGAACATCTTAACCCTAAGTGCTTTCCTAAGATGGCGCCATGACTGAGGTTTATAGAATGGGCCATTCCAAACTTTCACCTGCATGACTGCTTCTGGACAGAACGGTTCCTGACAGAATTTGAGGGTGCACTGTTAGGATCCTCATTGTTGCAACTCGTTCACATTAAATATGCCCATTCTGAGCCACCCACATTGAAGAATCAGACGCTCAGCAAGCATTGCCCAACGGGCTGGAAGAGACATGGCAGATGTCAACTGTCGCATGAACCACTGACCTCTCCTGGTTAGAAGAGGCTGGATACAGTCGATCTACCACCCACACGCTAGCGGACATCCTCAAGGGATGATACCATTATGCTCAGTGCTGGTCCCAGGATATTGGGTAAGATCAGCCCAGAGAAAGGGAGCCCGTGCTGTTGGGCCCACGCACAGACTGCACTGTTGCCACTGCGGCTGCTCTGTGTGCCAACAGATCAAGCACTGGAGTTCTCAAAGGCAGAGAGGAGCAGGTATCCCCCAGGTGAGTGCTGTGCATCTTCTGAGGTGGAAGCCCTCTGCTGGCACGGACTTGGAACTTAAAAGACACCTCACCTGGGGACTGGGTGCCGAGGCACACAGGTTCATGCAAATAATCTCTTCCCCAGACTTCCTCATCTCCAGTTTTCCTGTCTTGCTCCTTCCAGACCCCTGACCCACTGGCCAAGTCACTCACCACAGCCCAGGAGACCGTACGCACGCTTACTGATAGGGGTTGGATGTGGTCTGATTGTGTCTCCCCAAAGGTTCACGTGTTCAAGGTGTGGCTCCCAGAGTGGTGGAAACTTTTAGAGGTGGGCCCTCATGCGAGGTCCTTAGGCTATTGTGGGCACGCTCTCAGAAGGTAGTTCGTGACAAAAAATTGTCATAAAAGGAGGCCTGGCCCCTCCTGTCCTCTCTGCCTGGTTCAAGATGTAATTGCTTGCTTGCTCCTGTCCCCTGGCCATCATCTGCCGTTCACCCTAAGGTCTTCATTAGCACTGAGTCAAAGCAGACTCCATGACCTTGAACTTCCAAGCACGTGGATTAGATGAACCTCTTTTTATTCATAAGTAGCCTGCGTCGGGCATTTTGTTGGAGTGATGAAAAGCTATCACGCCTGCGTCAGGCCTCTTCCTGCATACAAGGCGGACATCCCAATACCTGACGCACAGTTCTGATAGTCACAGATTTCCCTTTGTTTCAATTTTTAGGGCACTCTGAGTAGAGCTGTTGTATAGTAGCCTCCTTTTCAGCTCACATGAAGACCCAAGACTTTCCTTCCACCCCCTGACTGTACAGACCCCCCCATAACTTTGGATGTGAGCTGAGACTGGTTTCCGTACCAGAGGA
The DNA here is from genome assembly GCA_004027875.1 of Aplodontia rufa. Lineage (NCBI taxonomy): Eukaryota > Metazoa > Chordata > Mammalia > Rodentia > Aplodontiidae > Aplodontia > Aplodontia rufa. Next base: position 32,303 of record PVKS010022336.1, on the reverse strand, counting down.
GGAAAGTGGAGATCTGGGCCATGCATTCATTTAGCTGCCGTGCATTCTCTGGGCTGCTCCCAGTTACCATTTCCATCACTCTTGAAAGGCAGCTCCAGTGGCAGTCATCTGATGCCTCACGGATCAATTTCAAAGTGTCCTTTAAAGTCAATGGCAAATGGGGTGGCAGGAGCTGCTGTCCCAATGAGTGATAAGCAGTGTTTGTCACAGGAGGAAGGCACACCCTCGCCCCCATTTCCAGGGCTCTGTCCTGCAACTCTCAGAGACTCCACACGTCCATCCACCATGGACCCTGGCTCCACTGGACTTGCTGGCGTGGAAGCCAAAGAGCTGGGCAGTTTGTCACACTCTGGATCTGCTGCAAAGTCTCTGCTCTCTCTGGGCATTCTTTAAACTAGGAAATGGTGAGCCAATGGTATACTACCAATTAGGGGTATGATTCCCCCAAATCCAGAGTTCCAACAAATACCATGCCTTTTCCTTTGGAGTAGGGAGTACTCCAAATGAAACATCTTGTCCCAAACCAGTGGACCCCCAACATTTTAACCAATATGTCCAAGCTCTAAATTTTAGGGAAAGGAGAACTTATCCCTCACCAGCCATCACTCCAGCATTCAGAGTGCTTGCTATATTCTGTTCAACCAAGTGCAATTAGCATCAGGTTCTGTAGAATGTCAAAATGATGAAGTCACTGCAGAGTATGGCATGATAGGGACCAAGAAGCCCAGGGCAATGGTGCGCACCTGTAATCCCAGTGACTCTGGAGGCTGAGGCAGGAGGATTGCAAGTTCAAAGCCAGCCTCAGCAACTTAGCAAACTTACCCAAATAAAAAATAAAAAGGGTTAGGGATGTAGCTCTGTGGTAAAGAGCCCCTGGGTTCAATCCCCTGTGCTGAAAGGGAGAGTAGGTTTAACATTGCACCGGGGCAAAGCAATACATCTCTTTTTCTCTTTCCCAAAATAATTTTGCATCCTTACTGATGACAACTGAAAAGAGTGAATGTACCAGTTCAGTAGCTGCATACTACATGCCCAAAGCTGTAACGATCTGCTCAGGTGGAAATCCATCCTTGCAGCTGCAACTGGGGCTAATGCAACACCACAGTCCCCTGCCACAATGCATCCAGGCTCTGAGGAGGAAGAAGGGCCTGACGCAGGCGTGATAGCTTTTCATCACTCCAACAAAATGCCCAACGCAGGCTACTTACGAATAAAAAGAGGTTTATCTAAGCCACATGCTTGGAAGTTCAAGGTCATGGAGTCTGCTTTGACTCAGTGCTAATGAAGACCTTAGGGTGAACGGCAGATGATGGCCAGTGGGCAGGAGCAAGCAAGCAATTACATCTTGAACCAGGCAGAGAGGACATCACTATAACATATATATTTGAACATATGAACCAAATGGGGAGAGGATAGGGACCACTGTCGTGCGTCGTGCGTCTTCGACGGAGGTGCTGATCTGCACCTCTTTCCCGGTCGTGGTCTTATTTATCATCTGACACGCAATGCTTGGCTTTCCCTAACATGATTGGCGAGGGAAGCAGTGTGCAAGTTCATCTCCATCCCAGCTTGGAGGCTGAGAGATAACTGCACTATGGTCCATCACGAGGCAAGCGTGAGGCGGGACTCTGTGTTTCTTGGTGTCCACCTGCCTACTCTGGGCAGGGAGCCATGACAGCATTTCAGGCCCTCTAGTATCAGTGTCACCTCAGAACCCAGCATTCCGCCGCCCCTGGGCAATCCATTCCGCTTTCTGTGATGGACAGGCCCTCTGAGGCCTGGCCGCAGGTCCCTCTAAGGGAGAGCTGGAGGAATAGTTCTGGTGTGTATTTGCAATGGCATTGCCAGGCCTCCCTCAAGGGCACCTGGCTGCCCTGTCATTGGTGTCTGAGCTTGAGAGCTGCCTCGTGGAAGCTGGATGAGCACCTGTGACTTCACCGTCAGATTCTGCTCCCCGGTGCTTCATTTTCCCAAGTCTTCTGTGACCTCCCTTCTTTTTCTCCTCTCAGAGCTGCTGCGTGTCGAGGCACCTGGCCGCCACCTGGGCTTGTTCTGCCCTCGATGGTCAAGGGCCTCCATGCTGTTGTTGCAGAGCCGTGCCACTCCCATCGGCACTCGGAGGGCCAGTTAAGTGGCATCCTTTCCAGCTGTCACCCCCTAGGCTGTGGGTGAGTCCCCACAGGCAGCAAGCTCCCTGACCTGCATATGGCATCAGGGCCAAAGGACCATGGGGTTTGCAGCTTATTCTCCCACTGTTCAGGCAAAACAATTAAGAACAGAGAGGACAAAGAGGACAAGCAATGAGCAAATGAGGCAAAATGTCAACAGCAAGAGAAGCGGGGACAGGACATGAGGGCTTTAATCACCTTTCCACAGTAACCAGGAAACTCTTGATTTCTGCCTCGTGGGTCAAATATCACTCTTAAAAGTTCAGCCAGAGATATTTGCAACAGAGTGGCATAGAGTGGTCTGCAGACAGCTTCTGGTTACATTCCCTCTCTCATTTTAAAATGTGTGTCTTTAAAATTTTTGCTTTCTTCATTCTTGATCAGGCTCCTGAAGGAGGCAGTTTAGGATCAATCTTACAATCATTTTGTTTTGTACTGAGGATTGGATCCAAGGGCACTCTATCACTGAGCTATACCTGCAGCCCTTTTTAATTTTTATTTGGAGACAGGGTCTATTCAGTTGCTGAGACTGGCCTCCAATTTGTGATCCTCCTGCCTCAGCCTCCTGTGCCACCACGTCCGGCTGCTTTGTTTTTATTTCCTGTTTCCGTAACGGCAGGTTTTAATTCTACTAAATTCTTTTTCCACCAATCAGAATCTTTTTTCTACATTAACATCACTATAAAAATGTGGTCTACTTTTATTTTTAAAGAGAGATGGACAGAGAGAGAGAGAGAGAACCAATTTTATTTAGTTTTCCATGTGGCCTTTGTTGCTCCAACACTTTGTTGTGTACGTGGTGCTGGGGTTCGAACCCACGGACCTGCACTTGCAAGTTCTGTAACCACTGAGCCACGGCTCCAGCCCTTTTATTTTTTTTAAAAAGTAATATAATAAACACTTGTTTAGTTAGAGTCCAACATGAGAGCTAGAAAGGATAAACTATATCTCTATACTTTTAAAGTATGGGGATATGGGGCTGGAGCATTGGCTCAGCAGTTAAAACACTCGCCTGGCATGAGCAAGGACCTGAGTTCGAACCCTAGCACCACCTACACCGCTAAATGTCAGAGAAACAAAGGCCAGATGAAAAAATAAATAAAACTGATTCTCTCTGTCTCTCCCTCTCTCTCTTTAAAACACACACACACACAGAGGGATATGGACTTATCAGCACCTAATGACTATTCAGTTAATAACTAAAATTCAGTTAATTACTAAAATTAAACTTTTTACAATGAATCCCCTTTTTGGTATAACTTTCCCCCCAAACACACTAAGTAAATATGCTATAGAAAGTGATCGTGGACGGTGGGGTTTCTTTTCCACTCCATGCAGCGGGTCCCAGCCGCAGGCCCGCAGTGGACGGAGCTGCCGCTGGTCCACAAGAGACAGCGCCACCTCCTGGAGAGGAAAAGAGCAAGCTGCGTGCGCCCTTCTGAGCCTTAGTTTAACTCCCAAGGTGTTGGGTGCTCTGCATGTGCAATTTGAGGGCAAGGCAATGATGAGATTCCCAAAGACTGAAAAATCGGTGAGGAAAATGGAGCAAAATGAGGAACCTCCCATCCACCAACCATTGCCATGGTCAAGTCCTTTGTTGTTTTATTCTTTTTTGTTATTATTTTTAAAGAGAGAGGGACAGTGAGAGAGAGAGAAAAAAAGAGAATCAATTTTATTCAGCTCTTTACATGCCCCCTGCTGATCCAGCACTTCGAGGTGCACATGGTGCCGGGGTTCGAACCTACGGACCCTCACATTCAAGGCAAATGCTGTAGCCATGAGCCACCGCTCCAGCCCTGTCTTTTTATTTTTTATTTTTAGTTTTTTAAAGAGAGAAGGACAGTGAGAGAGAGACAGAATCCATTTTTATTGAGTTTTTCACATGGCTTTCGTTACTGTGACACTCAGTTGTGTAACGTGGGTGCTCGGGTTTGAACCCGTGTACTTGCGGATGCCAGGCAAGCCCAGTAACCGCTGAGGCACTGCTCCAGCCCCTATTTGTTTTCTTTTTAAAATTTATTTTTAACAGGGCTGAAGTGGTAGCTCATGGGTTGGAGTGCTTGCTGGCAAGCGCAAGCACCTGAGTTCAAACCCAGCACCAGACACACACTACATGTCAGAGAAGCAAAGGTCAGATGGAAAAATAAATAAAATTGATTCTCTCTTTTTCTCTCTGTCACTGTTCCTATCTCTTTTAAAAAATATTTTTAACTGATGCATAAAAATGTAAGAATTGTTCAATCAGGTTAAATACATCTATTTCATCAAACGTCATTTCTTTATGGCAAAAGCTGTCAAGATCCTTTCTTCTGTATTGGTTTTGTTGTGATGGTGGTTTTTGAGTACTAGGGATTAAACCCAAGTGCACTCGACCACTGAGCCACATCCCCAGTCCTTTTTACTTTTTCTTTCGAGACAGGGTCTCACTCAGTTGCGCAGTTTGGCCTCGAATTTGCCATCCTCCTGCCTTAGCCTCCTGAGCAGCCGCGTTTCCAAGTGTGCGCACTGCATCTGGCTGTCCCAGCTTTCTGCAATGTAGAACATGCCATCGCTGTCCTTTGGCACCTGCTGTGCAATCTGAACTCCCTGCTCCCATCCAGCTGTAACTTTGCACCCAAGGGTCATCCTCTTCCCACCCACATGAGCTTTCTGAGGCACTGCCACACTCGTCCCCATTCACATTCCCACCAGGAAGGTGTGACATCATGGATGCCATGGGCTCCCAACCTATCCCTCCTTCCCAAGAGTGCTGAGCACCCACTTTTTTGCTTCTTCACAAATTATGTGAAGATCTTGATTTTAATAAGTAAACTAAAATTTATTTTAAATTTCAGCAAAATTGATTTTGCTGAAATGAAGGCAAAAAATGATTTAATGAAAGCCAGATTCAATGATGACAAATTCTATTCATCTTTAGTACTCATCCAAACCTCACTAAGTGTGAACTGTGAATAATATGAAATGTAGTCATCTTTGACATGGTGCCAACTTTGAGCGTGTGAAAGCCATAGCTTTAGGCATTTTAAAAATTCTGTTCCTGTAAAATCATATTTATCATGGCAGGAGGACAGCACGCATTTCATTTAGCAGGTGTTGGCTTATTGCTTTGGGATATATTGGTACAAGAGTCTCCATTTACATTGTGGCCTCAAAACAAAGATAATGGTGCAGAAAACCAGCGATGGAACTGGTGAATTGCAAGAAATCAAAAGCCCAAAGGATGCAGTGGCGTGAAATGGATGTAAGGTAGCTACAGGGCCCACATCTACGCCCATGCTGCGCACACAGGCCCGGTGGGAGGAATGGCTGCTGAGACCGACCACAGCAAAATTAGGAAGAGTCCTCACAGCAGCCGCAAAATGAACAGAAGGGTAATTGTACACCTAGCCCTGGCTCCAGAGCCTTTGAGGAAAGACACAGCCCGTGGCTATAAGACAAACCCGTTTTTTCATTTTTAATATTTTTCTAAAAGATTGTGTGACAGTAGCTTAGCCAAGTAGAGTTTTAATATTTGATTAAAAAACTTAAACCATATGTTATTCATGGTTCTTAGGGATACAGCGAGCGTCAAATGATCATGAACCATTTAAGTTAGTGTTATCAATTAAATTGTGCTTTAAACCATTAAATTGGGCCTTTTTAAAATTTTTTAATTAAGGAGTTGAGTTATTGTACAATCATAAATGCATATGAAGTAACAATATGATATGCATATGTTCTTAAATCACAATTACCCTCACATTGCCCACACACCAGTCTCTTGATTCTTCTATATTTTGCCTCTGCAAGCAATATGCTTAGATTGTGAATTTTCCAGAATTAAATGATTGCATAAATATTATTTGGATTCTCAGGGGGGGTAAAGAGTATGCTACATTTTTGATAGTCTCGCTAGATCTCTCCCTATCTTCCCTCCATCCCCCTACATATCTTTGGTTGCCCTAGGTTATGTGTTACTACACCTTTGCTGGGTCTAATACATGAGTTTGAATACCTTTCACCCAAGCCTGGGTTTAGCTCCAGCCTCCACAAATGAGGGAGAACATTTGGCCCTTGACTCTCTGGGTTTGGCTAACTTCACTCAGCATGATTTCTTCCATTGCCATCCATTTACCTTCAAAGGCCACAATGTGTTGTTTCTAATAGCTGAGTAGAACTCCATTGTATAAATATACCATAGTTTTTGGATCCATTCATCCAGTAAGGGGCATCTGGGTTGGTTCCATAATTTGTGTGCCTCTATTTTTATTTAGAAAAGATAATTTTTCTGGAGTATAGATTTTTAAAAAAGATGATACCATGGCCTGAATGACAGTTATCAAAAAATTCTTCTCCAAAGTTTTCTCATATTTTTTATCTTTAACCATTTAACCCCAAGTTTTTATTTTGAAATATTTCAAACCTACAAAAAGTTGCAATAGTACAATAAATCCTTCACTTTGATCCTTCAGTTGTTGATCTTTTTCTATATTTGTTCTCTAGATAGATGCAGATATATGTTCATGTGTGTATACATGTACATATGTGTACACATACATATGAATGGTAAGTATGGATATCAGTCCTGTTTCTCTACACATATATAGTTAGATAGGTTTATATGCACACTTTTCTTTTTTGAAATATTTGATATTAAGTTGCATTTATTATAAGACTTTACCCCTAAACACTTCAATGTGTAATCTCCTAAGAACAAAGATAATCATTTATGTCAACTCAATTGTTATTTGTACCAGGAATTGAATTCGGGGATGCTCAACCACTGAGCCACATCCATAGCCCTTTTATTTTTTATCTTGAGACAGGGTCTTGCTAAGTTGCTGAGGGCCTCGCTAAACAGCTGAGGCTGACTTTGAACTTGTGATCCTCCTGCCTCAGCCTCTTGCTGGAGTCACAGACACGCACCATGCCCAGCTTCCTCAATATTTTTGTCAAGCCCAGGATGCCTTAACACTGGCAGATTACTAGGGTCTAACGAATAGGTGATGTTCAAATATCCCCAGTGATGGCCTTTAGAGCTGACCCCGAGGCAGCCAGTCCTCTTCAGTCTCTTCAGTTGAGTCCTGTCTTTCATGCCCTGACATGAATCCAGGAGAGTCACTTTGCAGAATCCAATATTTCTTCATTCAAGTGTGACGATGAGTGAGGAGGTTATGGTGCTGCTGTGAAAACACACAGAAGCTGACCTTCTGGGGACAGTGGGGACAGCAAAGGCTCTCTAAGGAACTCTTGACTGAGCTCAGGTCTGAATGCGTAGTAGGATCTAACTAAGCACACTGAGTCACTAGGAGCAAGAACATTCCAGGAAGAGAGGTGGAGGTGAAACTGCATGGCAGCCCAAGGAGGAGTTGGGGAAGAGGAGGGCCTCAATTCAGGACACTGTGGACTGTGTGCTCCCTTTGAGAAATCTACAGAGAGCACCACGTAGGCAGGTGGAAGTCCAAGGCGGAGACCTGGGCTAGAAATAACCCTCTGAGGGCTAATTTTTTTCAGTATTCTCTATGATGAGATTATTATTACAAGCAGTAAGAAGAGGCCTGGCTTAAGCCTTGAAGAATTAATTGCACCATGGCGGGGAAGGTGGAGAAATAGCAGGATGAAGCCTGCAGAGTGTGTATAAGGAGAGGCAGGGAAGAAGTTTCAGAAAATGAGAAAGCGTGAGTCAGCTTTCCATCACTGTGAGAGAATACCTCAGAAAATCAACTTAAAGGAGGAAAAATGTACTTGGACTCACAGTTTAAAGGTTTTAGTCTGTAGTTGGCTGGCTCCATTGCTACAAGCCTATGACAACGCAGAACATCACTGCAGGGAGCATGGTGGAGCAAAGCTTCTCACTTCACAGTGGCAGGGAAGCAAAGATGAAGGAGCCAGTGTCCCTACGAGTCCTCCAAGGGTGCACCTCAATTATTGACTTCTTCCAACTAGTCCCCACCTCCTAAGATTTCCCCCAACTCCCAATGGTCCACTGAGCTATGAATTCACCAGTAGATTAATCCATTGATGAGGTCAGAGCCCTCATGATCCAATCACCTGCCGAGAGTCCCACCTCTGAACACTGCTGTACTGGGGACTATTGGAATAGAGATCATACAAGAGAAAGAGAAATGGGGCTCAACTCTGAATGGAATACCTGCTAATGGACAAAGGGAAGGCATCAGTGGATGGGAAATTATAGCACAAGTTGCTTCCATGCTGTTTCCTAGAAAGGCTGCTCTAGGGCATGCGCCTCCAGCCCACCCGCACCAGTGTGGGCTACCCGGAGCAGCAGGCATGACGCTAGCTCACTCTTCTTTGCCTGGGAGCACACAGGTGAGCTACCCTTCCCAGCAACCCTTGCAGTGAGCTTCAGCTGAGTTCTGATGAAGGCGACAGTGAGGGCTCCTAGAAGCACTCTTGGTAAACGTCCCCATGATCCTAGAGCTCCAGCTCTTCCTTCATCTGCTTGATGTGTGCACAAGGCCCAGGGGAGGACTCTTAGCCCTGGGTTGGACAGAGAAATGGGGTGAGAACCATTGAGGTACCCAGTCACCTTCTGAAGTCGGCCGGTAATTGCATTTCCTACAACCCTTCCTCCCCAGTGAGCGCAGCCTTGATCAGCCTGGAAGCTGCCCTTCCACTTAGAGCAGGAAGTGAGAGAAAGCAGCAGCGGACCTCTCAGCCCAGGACCCTTGGCGCCGTGCCATCACCACCTGGGGTCCTCCTTGTCCACCACACAGCTACGGTCCACTTCCCAGGTTAGGAACCCAAAAGAGCCTGGTGACTGCGTCCTTCACTCCCTGAGCACCTACTCTGTGTCAGACACTCTTCCAAACTCTGTGGATAACCTGTGAGCAAAGAAGACTCGCCCTTGCCCAGCTCCCATTCTGGTGGGCAGACCATTGCACCGCTCCTAGACAGGAGCCTGAGACAGTGCGTGAGGAGGTGCTGCAGAGGAGGCGCTGGCAGAGTCCGGTATGGAGTATCGGAAGAGAGGGCTAGGGGTGGGTGGGCAGCTGCGGTAACCAGGGTGGCAAAAGGTGACATTGTGCAAAGGCTTGGAGAAGAGGGCTCCCAGCAGATCATTATGCAAATGCCCAGAGGCAGGGCCAAGCCTGGAGCGTTCAGAGAGCAGGGAAGGGGACAGGTGCCTGGGAGATCAGAAGGAAATGAGGGCAGGGACATGAGGAGGAGGAGGATGTCTGGCTGCATTGAGCTTTGGAGGTCACTATAAGGACACTGGCTTCTGCCCTGAGTGAGATTTATTCCTTTGCACACTTCCAGCCAGAGAAACAATATGTTCTGACTTACATCCTTAAAATGAGGTCTCCAGCTATCGTATGAAAGACAACTAGGAAATCAAGGTGAAATAGAAACAGGGACATCAGGGAGGAGGCTGCGTCAGAAACACACAACAGTGATGGAAGCTCATTGGTTTTTTAATGGGGGTGGTGGGAAACAACTGGGTATGGATATATTTTGAAGATGGAGTCAAGAGGATTTCCTAATGCACTGGAGAGAGAAAAGAAGTTCCAAGGGGCCCCTGAGGTCTCTGGCCTGAGTAGTTGGAAGAATAGAACCTCCTGACTCAGGGAAGGCTAAGAGTGGAGCTGTTTTGGGAGTCAGAGTAGAAGTTCAACTCTGAACCCAGCAGGACTGAGATGCTTTAAAACACTGAAACGGCAACGCAGCCTTGGCCACTAATCCGCAGGCATGGTTTTGTAGGGAAGTCTGAGTGGAGATTGAATTTTGGAAGTCACCCTTTCCATAGTCACTATTGCTGTTTTTCTCTTTAGCCATGCTTTTGTGACTCACTGTATGAATCATCTACTGCTGCATCCTTCTGGATGATGTGACATAAGTATACAACTTAAGTCCACGGTGATTGTGTTAATAGTCTGTCTTTGTGGATTAGCTGTTGTGGTTTGTACTGAGATGGTTCTTTTTAACATTACGAACACCACATTTTTTAAGAGTTCAGCTTGCAAAAATTAGAATGCTAACAATCCCACTTCCACCAAGACCCAGACAGCACTGGGAACCAAGACTAAATGATTCATTTGCTTTAAGGACAAAGGAAGGATTCATACAAATGGATTACGAAAGTAAACAATCAAAATTCATACAGAGCAATGCACAGAAAAGAATGTGGGATCGTGCTTGAAAGCACACATGGAGACTGAATATCACCAGTTCAGAATGAGACAGGCAAGTATTCCTAAAGTCATCAAGAGTGGAGCTGTTTTGTCCCCCCAAAGACACCAATGATCCATTAAAAATGGAAGCTGCTGAATTAGATTGGGCGCACCACACACACACACATGCATTGCCTACTTCCCTGTGTTACTGAGTAAAATCACATTTGGATTCCACTATTATAACTAGATCCCCAGGGGAGGAGCAGAAGGGTAAATTTTTAGAGCAGATGTGTTGGCCCCATGAGGCTGAGTCTGTGTGGTCTTCCCAGTGATCGTGCTTCTAATGTTGAATCATGGAAACAACAATGAAGGGTCCCCCTTGATCTCAGATACTTAGATTTGAAGAATGGGGTTTCAGACTATCTTCTGATATTCTATAAAAACTGTAAAGAAACTTCAGAAAGCAAAACAAAAGATAATTGATACTCACATAGAAACTTGACTTTGCTGACGTACCTGCGTATTTGGCAGATCCCATCCAGTACATGGGCTTCTTACCCAGGAGAGTGAGACAATCTCACTTCCAGGGGTCCCATGGCAAACAGGCGTGTCAGCTGTGATGTTGAGGCTTCCACAATGTGCATCACGGTCCTTTCCCATTTCCTCAACGTATGCACACACGCACAGGACTTTTTTTACTTCATCACGTACAATTCACTTGGACGTACAGCCACACTCTCACCCTGTTACGCTGATTCCTGCTGTCAGTCCAGCTCCGTGCATCAAGCTGAACGTCCTAGCAAAAGCATCGAACACAGAACATGTAGGAGTTCTGGTTTCACACACTACGTAAGAGAAAAGGATGTCCTAAGGACGCAGGCGTTTAAAGGTATTCACGGAAAAGGAAATAGGAAAAGCCAAAAAATGCCCTACCGTGTCATGGGCAGAAAAAATGCCCTTGCTATTTTTTTTAGTAAAGGTAATATCCATTTAATTGGTAGTGTTGCATCTGCAGACTTCTCACACGTCTCGCCCTTATGAATCTAGACACACTTACCTGGGCCTGGCTCCCTGGGCTTGAGCGCTGCCGGGCAGATCCTTGGGCGTTGATCTGCAGAGGCCTCTTCTCCACCAGCACTGGGCACCGCTATGTCACGGCTGTTGGCCACTGCTTCTGCAGGGAAGTGTGGAGTTGGCCTCTTCTCCACCAGCACCGGGCACCGCTGTCACGGCTGTTGGCCACGGCTTCTGCAGGGAAGTGTGGAGTTGGCCTCTTCTCCACCAGCACCGGGCACCGCTATGTCCGGCTGTTGGCCACGGCTTCTGCAGGGAAGTGTGGAGTTGGCCTTGGGACTGTTTGCTCACTCTTCAGTGGCCTCAGTGGCAACATCCAGGCTTCTGGGGCCTCAGTGGGGCAGGTTCCCTCACTGTGCAAAGCTGTCTGTGACCTTGGCATTTCTGCTGCTTCGTAATGCCTCTCAAAGTCTTCTCCTTAGGTCGGCTGACCTGATCCACCATGCAGCTGGTAATTTCTGGTCCATTAGAGAAGAAAGGGATTCATATATTATTTGTGTGTGACCTTGTCTCATAAGTCATGACCTTACTGGTAAATTCTTATTGAGTCAAAAAAAAAAAAAAAAAAAAAGAAGAAGAAGAAGAAGAAGCATTTCAAACTCTGTGTCTTTAGGGACTTCAGATTAGGTTCAGCATCCTAGCTGGGTATGGTTGTACAAGCCTGTAATCCTGGTTTCTCAGAGACTGAGGCAGGTAGGAGGATGGCAAGTTTGAGGTCAGCCTGGGCAACTTAGTGATACCCTATCTCAAAATTTAAAAGCATTAAAAAAAAGAAAAGAAAAAGGACTAAAGTGGGGGGGGCTGGAGCGGTGACTCAGTGATTACAGCTTGCCCAGCATGCACAAGTATGCGAGTTCAAACCCCAGCACCACGTACACAATGAAGTCTTGGAGCAATGAAAGCCACATGAAAAACTAAATAAAAAATTGTTTCTCTCTCTCTCTTACTGTCCCTCTCAAAAAAAAAAAAAAAAAAGAAAGAAAGAAAGAAAGAAAAGAAAAGAAAAAAGAAAAAACAGATAAAGGATGTAACTCAGTGGTAGAGGACTTGCCTAGCATATGCTAGGCCCCAGATTCAATCTCCAGCATCACAAAAAAATAAAAAACAGAAAAAAAGAATAAGTTCAACATCCTTGAGGACTTCATTGCCAAGTAAGTTAGTATTACAGAGTCAAAACAAATGAGGAATTCCACCAGCATGGTGCTTCAGCCCTGCTTGCATATTGACAGGATCTTGAAACTGGTATCTTTTTGAACTGCTAGTGTTTGGGTCTCGTCGCAAGCATGTCTGCTTTGAATGGTATGGCCCAACATCAGGCCTTTTTAAAGCAACATACTTTACGGTAGAAGGCGGCACACTTTCTTTCAAGATGAAGTTCCTTACAGAATCTGCTTTTAACCTTGTACGCATTCTGCTGCAGGCATTCAAGGAAACCAACTGTTCACCCAAAGGTTGAGTGCTGACTGAAATATCCTGCCACCACTTCGGCATCGGCTCACACCCCCAGCATTGCCCCCTACCCCTACCACGCTTCCCAGTCTTTCCCCACCCTTCACACCCAGCACTTCACCATTTCTGGTCACTTCTGGGTGGTGGTGTTTTTTTTTGTTTGTTTGTTTTGTTTTGTTTTGTTTTTTAAAGAGAGAGCAACAGTGAGAGGGAGAGAAAGAATCAGTTTTATTGAGTTTTTCACGTGGCTTTCGTTGCTCTGATACTTTGTGGTGTACGTGGTGCTGGGGTTCGAACCAGGGTCCTTGTGCATGCCAAGCAAGCACCATAACCACTGAGCCACTGCTCCAGCCCCCTGGGTGGCCTTTTTGGTTGAATGCAGCCACTCCCCTAGTAGTGGTAGCTGTGCTGGGATGGGGTGATGGCAGAAAAGATGATTAAGATGATGGTGGCTGCTGCTGAGGCAGCCATGCCAGGCTGAGGCAATGGGTGGCCAGGAGGGTGGCAGCTGAAGTGAGCCCGGTGGGTGGCAGCAGCTAAGGCAGCTGCTCTTTGGCAGAGAGCATCCTCTCTGCCAGTGCCCACTCTGCCTGTGTGCATGGCAAGCAGGAAGTGGCAGGGAAGAACTCCAGCCCCCACACAGCCCTCACCCAAATGGCTGGTGGAGGTTGGTGTCTGAGCACCCCTTCCCTGAGAATCGGCGCTTTCCACTGTTTCCCAGAGTTCCCCAGAACTACACTGTCGCTCAGAGTGATAATGTGCTCCACAATGGACTCCTTAGGTTCTCTTTTCCTTCCCTTTCTCACTTCCCACTGTCCTCCCAGTGTTTTCTGGGATCATGTCCCAACTCCTTCTCTCAGGATCCCAAGCTAAGCCAGCACATCATGAGCCAAGAATTATGACTCAAGTGCATATGGCAAAGGCTGAACACGCGCCAAGCCATAAAGCAACAAATGTCAGAAGATGGAAATCATATAAAACGTGTTCCCAAACCAATTGCAACCAGGCAAGATAGCTAGAAAAGTCTCCATGTTTAGAAATTAAGAAATACTATTCTAGGTGGCTCAGCGGTTACGGCACTTGCCTGGCATGCGCAAGTACGTGAGTTCAAACCCCAGCACCACGTACACAGTGAAGTCTCAGAGTAAAGAAAGTCACATGAAAAACTGAATAAAGTTGATTCTCTGTCTCTCACTGCCCCTCTCTCTTAAAAAAGAAAGAAAGAAATGCTATTCTAAACTTAAATAATCTGAGATTATTGAAGAAATCAAAACAGAAAGCCATGCTTTGTGGATAATTTAGTGCATGTATTAAAAAAGACAAAGGCTGAAAACCAGTGAGCTAAATATTCATTTCAAAAAGGTAGGAAATAGAACATTGAAAGCAAAGAAAGAGGGGCTGGAGCAGTGGCTAAGCAGTAGAGCACTTGCCTGGCATGTGCAAGGTCCTGGGTTCAAACCCCAGTACCACACACAACTAAGTGTCAGAAAAACAAAAACCAGATGGAAAAAAAAAACCCCACAAATGGATTATTTCTTCTCTCTCTTTTTAAAAAGAAAAAGCAAAGAAAGAAGGAAATAAGACAGTTGAGTCAACTAAAAACAAAAATATATCTGGGTATGATACTCACCTATAATTCCAGCAACTCTAGAGGCTGAGTCAGGAGGACTCTGAGTTTGAGGCCAGCCTGGGCAACTTAGTGAGACCCTGTCTCAAAATAAAGAATTAAAAGGACTGGGGATGTAGCTCAGTGATAGAACACCCCAGGTCCAATCCCCTATAAAAAGAGAGAGAGAGAGAAAAGAGAGAGAGAGAAGGGAGGACTTATGAGGCCAATCATTTCAATCTTTTCAAATAAATTCTGTGAAAAGATTACTGATTAATTCCTTCCAGACTGATCAAGAAAAAAAAAAAAAGAAAAAGGATACAACTAACCTGTCTCACGAATGAAAAGGGGGCTAGCATTATGCTTTTTTTAAAAATAAAGTCAGTATGTTCAATAACACGCACAAAGTGTTATAGCTCAAAAGCCCTAAAAACGGTTCTATAGCACTCAAGATAATGAGGGTATTATAAACAAAGTTGCAGCAAATCAAAAATGCAGACAATGTGAGAAATTCCTAGAAAACACAACTTACTGTAATAACCACAAGAGGAAATAGAAACTATGAAGCTTGTGTGCTGGTTTAAAAATGGGCACAAACTGCAGCCAAATGTCAAGGAGTAGCCTCACAACTGTTTTGACCAATAGAATGTGGTGAAAGGGATGCCTGTGACGTTTCCATTTTCACTCTTTTGGACTGCAGGCCACCAGGCCAGCAGGCTGGTTCAGCTTATTGGAAGAGGAGATGTTCTGGAAGGTAGTCTGGATCTCCATTTTGTTTGTTCCTATCACATTTCTTTTAGATTGTGCTCACTCAAGCCAAGCAGGCTGAGGTAAAAACATCCACAGTAAGCTGAGAGCTCAGTCCATGGCCCAGGGAAACTGGAGCTGGGAGGAAGCCACCAGGGCTTAGCACTTTCCAGACCACAGGGACAGATCACTCTCTCCACTACCTTGGTTTGCAACCTTGAGTGTACAGGACTTCTACCCTGGCTCCTAAGCCAACAAACAACTTTCCTTGTCTTGAAGACTAATCCCCAGGAAAAACTCCCAAGGGCTAGGCTCATTTTTCTAAGCCAGAGCACAAGTCTCAGGTTTCAAATGGCCAGTTATCCAATTTCGAGAGGTTAGGAGTCAGCTTAAGCGAGGAGCGACTTGTCTGAATAGTAAATCTGGGCTGAGTCCCTAGGCATTGTTAAACCCAAACTCTAGAGACCAAAGGATCTCTGAAATAAAGGGGTTTGCAGAATCATTAAAATGCTATCTGGGAAAAGAAAGCACCAGGTCCTGGGAAAAGTTCCCCCAGCAACCAGCAGCAGGGCTGGGTAGCCATTGGAAAATGTCTGCTGAGTAAGAGCCAAGAGCACTTTTTATAATCTTTGGGGAAAGCAAATCCTTGTAACCCACATTGCCCATATAGTTAAGAGGACAATGCAAAGGGATGGGGGAAAGCTTTGTGATAGCAGGAAAGTCCACAGGAAGTCACTGTTACTTCTGGATTGGTTGGCGTTAACGGTCAGGAAAGTTCATACTTAAACAGTGACCAGGTGGTATGCCAAGATGCAATGTGATTTAAGGTT
This sequence comes from Aplodontia rufa, assembly GCA_004027875.1. Lineage (NCBI taxonomy): Eukaryota > Metazoa > Chordata > Mammalia > Rodentia > Aplodontiidae > Aplodontia > Aplodontia rufa. Next base: position 16,315 of record PVKS010022336.1, on the reverse strand, counting down.
TTAATATGCGTTCAAGGATGTACCATGGTCATTTGCTCTTTCCAGCTTGTAGCTTGTTAGTGATTAAGGTCCCCCTCTGTCCTCTTGCCCTTTGTAATTAAATGTGGACCTCAGAACTTTCCTCTGATGGGCATGCTCAGCTTGGTGCTCTGGGCACTTTCTCTTTATGACCTACCCCTACGATGGAGCCAGTGCCATGGCACTTGGAAGCTGGTACCTGCGGAGCCACCTGGCATCCTTTCTGCATCCTGAGAGCTGCTTACTTGATCCCTTGCCCTCTGCTCATGCTCTTTTCTGATGGGAAGAGCACACTCAGCCCTCACAGAACAAATCAAAGTGCCAGAGAGCCATCACCCATGAAAACAGCCCTAGAGGACAAGGAGCTGGTGAGTGAACAACCCAATCTCCTTGCCCCTTGACAGGGTAACTGAGGTTATGAGTTCTGTGTAGTCCCTCGGAGACCCCCAGTGGGATGGAGCCCATTTCCCAGTGATAACTAGCCTGATAATGAGACATTAATTGGCTGCCTTCTGCTCTGTCTCCTTTCTTCATTCCCTACCAGTGTTTCTGGATTCAAACTGTGAACATACCATCTGCGCTCCAATTCTCATCATGGGCTGGCGAGTGCGTGCAAACCAAGACGCAAGTCCAGTACACAGCCTTCTAAGCCACATCCTTCCAGGCATCTGTTCAACGTAAGGCCAGCATTTCATCTCCACTGCTCAATGCCTGTGTTTACGGCTTGGCTGGTTCTGAATTCAGCAAGGAAAGACCTGTGGTATTTACTGCCCACCACCCAAGCTTCTGGAAAGCACCAGTGGAGGAAGAAAGGGGCTTTTTTCCACAGGTATGCAGCAGGAGAGTGGGAGGGGCTGCTTGGCAGGCAGCATCAGCTAGGAGGAGTTATCTTCCCCTCCCTGGGCCTTCCTAAGCTGACCACAGGAAGCTGGGGAACGGACGACCAGCCATCTCTTCTCCCCTGCCACCCCGCCAGGTGCTAAAGGCAGGAATCACAGCTTTGCACAGTCTTTATTTATTGGAAGCTCTGATGTCCAGGAGGCCAGGTTCACTGCCAGGTCCCTCAGGACTCCAATGGCCACCTTGCAGGGATGTAGGCACCAAGGGGCCAGTCACTCATTTCCAGTTCTGCAGTCAATGGTGTCCTCAGGAGGCAGGAAGAGGCTGCGCCTGTGGAGAGAACACACTGGCATCTGCTGGCTCCTCCTCTGTGCCTGGCTCTGAGATTAATGCTAGGAAGACTCTGTAGACACAGCAGAGGCTGCTTTTGCAGTCCCAGGCTGGAGGGAAAGGGTGTCAGGCAACAGAGCCACTGATCACCAAGGACAAGCTGGCCCTGGAAAGATATCCTGTAGGGAAAGCATTGCTCAACTGTATTTGCTGAACCCCTGCTGTGTGCCTGGCATTTTACAGGTACTGAGGACCCTACAGGCAAAAATCTCTGGCTCTGGGGAGCTTCCATCAAGGAGGAAGGGAAAAGCAGCAAAGCAACAAAAATATGTCAGTTGGTGAGAAATTCTGTGTGTACACTAGAGAAGAAGGCCTGAATCTTACTCCCCCAATTAGGGAGGAAAAGCAGTAATTGGGTACCATCACCAGGAAAGAGGAGGATGGAGGAGGATTAGGTGTTAGTTACCAGGTACACTGGAGAGCCTGGGGTTTAAAGGAGAGACAAGTGGCCTAATTTCCATTTTAAAGCTCTTCTGACTGCCACAGAAGACAGACTATGGGGGCAGGAGTGGCCACAGAGAGAGGTTAGATTCCTGTCCAGGAAGGGAAAGAGCAACTGGCCTTAAAATGTGAGGGAGGAGTCTTTCCTATTCAGATGCCCAAAACACTCGGAAGGAAGAAAAGTTCCTAACAGGTGACTGAGAAACTACATGGACAACAGATAGCAGATGGTCATTACTGAATGTTTTCTGGGTAGAATTAAAAGTCCTTCCAGTTGGTTTCTGCTCTTGGTATCTGAGCCTTTCACTTATCCCTGCCCTTCAGAAAGAATCAATGACTACTGTCCTAATTCAGAGGGCATCTTCCCAGTAATTTAGTCAAGAACGCCCCTGAAGCAGGAGATACAACAGTAGGGCAATGTTAGGGCGTGAGCCATGATGGAGGAGACTCATGGACCTTGAGCTTGGGAGCAAGCATGGGGCACCAGAGGAGGTTTTCTGAGAGAAGTATCATATAAGCTGGAACAAAAAATGGCCAGGAAATGGATTAGGAGGGGCAATCCTAAAACAGAGGGAAACAGCTGGACAAAAGTAGGAGAGACACACATTTAGGTGACTGCGTGTTCACATAGCTTGAGGAGAAAAGTAGGGAAAGGTGGGGTCAGAGGTCCTACTTGTTCCAGGAAGTGCTGGAATTGAGAACTGGCCTGCTGGAAATAAAATCCATGGAAATATTGTTAAGTAGAAACAGACCATGGTCAGATTTACTGAGGTCATTCTGGGACCATCACAGAGAAAGAACTGAAAAGCATAAGATGGAGGCCCAGAAGGGTCTGGTGGTACAGAGAGAAAAAAAAATGGTTGCAGGGGGCAAAGTGAAGGAAGCTGATGGGGCTGGAGCAGTGGCTCTGTGGTTGGAGCACTTGCCCAAGGACCCAGGTTCAAACCCCAGCACCGCGTACACAACTATATGTCAGAGAAACAAAGCCCTGATGAATAAATAAAATTAAATTTCTCTCTCTCTCTCTCAAAAAAAAAAAAAAAAAAAAAAAAAAAAAAAAAAAAAAAAAAAAAAAAAAAAAAAGAAAGAAAGAAAGAAAAAGAAAAAGGAAAGAAAGAGGGAGACTTGTGAAAGATGACTTTTCCCTTTGGAGCTCACAGACCAGTGGGAGAAATAGTAAACATCTAGAGGGGTAGTTCACATTCTTTTTTCCTACTATTACCCCCCCCCCAGAGAGCCTTTTTAGACTTTTTTATTTTTTAGACTTTTTTATAATTTTCCCATCAATAAAATCTCTTTCAGATATGCTATATATCTACTTATGTACCATATGCATGAAACAAAGTAACGCTTTTCTACCCTCCCACCCTCTCTGCCAGTACAGCTGAGGAGTAGCAAAGGCAGAGTGTGGGTGAAGTCAGCTTGAGAAACACAGGGAACCCAGCAAGGACCTGGAACTTTGTCCCCAGTGTGAATGGGAAGTCATTGCAATGTTTCACGCAAAAATTCAACATGACTAGATTTCAGGCCATTTATGGAAGCAGGAAAGAAGACTCAGATAAGCAAGGGAGATGGCAGGCATGGGTATCCCGGCGTAAGGGGGGGGGGTGTGGGGAAGGTGGTGGACTGAAGGAGGGGCTGGAGGCACAGGAGGTGACCATGTTCTGAATTCTGGATACACAGTGAAGGCATGCGTGGGAATGGGGTGGGCCCTGGACTTGAGTCTTTACCATGAACAACTAGAAAGGCGAGGGACAGATGATGACTGGCAAGCCTGTTACCTCTACAGCTGTGGGGGAGTGTAGTGGCTGCACTTGCTCAGCACACTGCAGGAAGCGGCGCACATGCTCAGCACAGTTGCCAACAGCTGCCTCATTCTGCCGAAGACACTCTTCGAAGGCCTCAAAAGGCTCGGCACAGGCCTGGCGGATCTGGCGGATGATTGGGCTGGGGAAGCAGGACATGAGACCCTGAACACTCCTGCTCCACTCCCCAGCTCCCCCCCAGCCCCCACTGCATCATACTTGCCCACACTCACTGGGAGGATGTGCACCGAGCAATGCTCATTTTAAGGTGGTGACAGTCCCGCTGCCATGACTCAGGCTTGGCTGCCACACACTGACCATACTGATCCAGCTCCCGGCCACAGTAGCGAGCAGTGACCTCCAGGGCTGCCTGCCTGTGGGACAGGGGTAGGCTGAGGATAATTGCAGACAGGAGGCAACAAAGGGAATTTTGATTTGGGTCTGGGGTAGGACTAGGGGTCCTGGGAAAGTCTGGGGATGTTAAGGATTCTGGAATAGGGGTAGGGAAGGGCAGAAGTGAGGTCTGAGCCCTGGGGGTTGTGGACATGGTGGGGGCTTCTGGTGACATAGTGGAAGTCCTAAACAAACTGTATTTATTCTTTTTTGGGAGGGAGGTGCCATGGATTGAACCCAGGGGCACTTAATCACTGAGTGACATCCCCAGTCCCTTTCTTAATATTTTATTTTGAGATAGGGTCACACTAAGTTGCTGAGGCTGGCTTTGAACTTGCAATTGCTCCTGCTTCAGCCTCCTGAGCTACTGGGCTTACAGGAGTGCACCACCACACTGGCATAATTTATTTATTCTAAGACAGGATGCATCTCAGAAGCATCTTGGAGTCTAGGCAGCCCCCAGTAGGATTGGGGATCATGCAAAAAAGGCCCAAGCCTTAGAAATAAGATCTATGGTTGTAGTAAGAGAGCTTGGGAGACTTAAATGGGTTTGGAGGTCCAGAAAGCTGGGTCTCAGGTACCAGGCCAGAAAGTTTTAGAGATGGGGCCTTAAGGTAGAAGAGACTTGAGGCCCTGTGGAACTCAGGGCCCTAGGGGCAGGATCTGGAAGCTTTGCATGAGTTTGAGGTTCAGGGAAGATAGGACAGTCCTACAAGGGATCGTGGGGTTTGGGGAGTGCGGTCTAGGAATCCAGAGCCAGGACGCAGGCTTCTAGGCACAAGTCTGGGCCCTACAGGTGAGCTCTGGGGTCCTGGGCAGAACTGGAAAGCTCGGAGTAACGTTTGGTGCCCCAAAGGGAGAGCCTGGAACTCTACGGAGAGGTCGGGGTGTCAGGGACTCGGCCGAGGGTCGCGGGGCGCAGCTTGGGTGGCGAAGTCCTCGGCCAGCACGAGGTCACCTGGAGGGACCTGAACGGCGGGCGCGAGGCGGGGCTTGCGATGGGCCAAACCCCGAGGCCGTTCTCCTAGGAGCACGGCGGCCAGTCCTTCTTCCGAGGTCCTGAGCTACGTCCAGGTCCTCGGAAACTGGAGGGGAGTGGCAGCAAGCTCAGGGCAGGCGTCCCGGCTACTCACATCTTCAGGCCAGTGCCGGCGTGGGATCAGTCAGGGAAGAGCGACCCGCCTCTTCCGGTGCCTGGTTGTCATGGCGGCGTCCCGCCCAGCCCGAGCTGCCTCGCTTTTCCGGTCTCGGAGAGGATAGGCGGCTGGTTCCGCTTAGTCTCGACCAGTCATGGCGGCGCCCTATGCATCCGCTTCCGGTCCAGCCGGCTGAGGCTTTGTCCCTTCCTACTTCCGGTCTGCAATGGCGGCGGCCGGGGACCGCCGGAAGTCCTGTGGTGCTTCGGCCAAAGCGAGGGTTGGTCATGATCTGGGAGAGCTGCGGCCACGCCCGCTCCTCCTCTCTTGACTTTGGGTAGTTGCGAGCGGCGGCTCCTCAACAAACTGCGGTTCCTGGCCGACTTGGCGCCATGGCCGCCACCTGCGGGGCCCCGGGAAAGGGTGGCCGGTACCTAGTGCTCGCTGTCCTCCGGCGACACTGGGCGAGTGCACTCCGACCAGAAGGGAGGGGGCTCACCTCGCCAGCCCGAGTTGAGAGCCCCATTTGCTCAGCCTCGTTACCCACCCAAGCACGCCTGCAAGCCAGGACGAGTGTTAGTCCTGGCTCCTCCTGGTCTGCCAAATTTCCACCTCCCCTCCCTTCTGCCTTCGAAGTGCGAGGTTAGACTGGCGAGCATTTCCCTACTTAGGAAGCCGGGCGTCTCTCGGTCAGGGAATTGAGCATCTGTCCTGCCATCTGCTATGCAGTCTTCCAAGGCTCCAGCCAAAATGAGCAAAACTGCAGTTACTCATCGTGTTTAAGGTGAACGAGAGCTATTTGTGAGCGACAACCACCTGGAATCTCAGTATGCTCCTCTATAAAGTAGGAATGATGACAATGCCTTCCTCCACGTAGTGTATGTAATGGTCCTCGTGTGTTCTGGGGGAGTGAGCCGTTACCATGAGCTGCCCTGGTTGGCAGTGGGCATCTGTTGACTGCTCCACTATCCAAGTATCTGCTTCAGATGACGGGGGTAGTAGGTTTTTGGAACCATGAGCACTGAGATTCCTACCCAGAAACTCCTTCATTCTTCCTATCTGAAAACTACCAAGTGCTTATTTGGTAAGAGAGGAAGGAAACAGCATCAAGGGCTGTGGGAAGAGACAAAAGACTGGCTTCAACTGTGAATTGAATCCTTATTTTTTTTTCTTTTCTGGGATAGTGAAATCTTTAATCTGTCCCAAGCCTTCTCCCCCAGTCTTATCCCAATGTCTAGGCAGTGTGTTTAGTCAAAACAAGGGACTCAAACATCTGAGTTTGACCCATGTAGCTACAGTGAAGATTCCAACAGGGGACACCCCTCTTGGAGAGTGACCCCTGAACTTCTAGTTGCTTTCTGACCAGTGGCTCAAGAATGGAACTGACTTCTCTAGAGATCAAATGTAAGAGTGAGCTAAGTGACCACGGAATTTGGAGTGCAGTTTAAATGGGATAACTCCAAAAGTTTGTGTATTCTGGGTTTCAGATTAGCTCGTAACAGCTACTTCAGAATGTCTTTGTGGGAAGAAGCTGATCCCCAGACCCTCCAGGGAGGCTTACAGAAATTGGTCACCAATAGGGGGCATTTCCCTCACTTCTCTGCTTGTCCTCAAGAGGTTACAGTTCATGTTTCAATGTTGCACCACTTTGGAAGGAAAAGGAAGACATGAAAAGGGTGATTACTGAAATATTTGGTAATGTGCTTTCTCTTTGCTCATCTAATCAAATACAAGCAAAGGGAGCCTCTGCTTCAGGTTTTGAATGATTGTGAAATACTTTACCAGCAGGGATGCCACCTCTGTTGCTTGGTATCTGCCAGTCTGCTTCAGGTTTTGAATGACTGTGAAATACTGTACCAGCAGGGATGTCACCTCTGTTGGTTGGTATCTGCCAGTCTCCTTGATCTCAGCCATTTCCTTTCTCTTTTCATCCTGTCAGTTCCAACTTGGCTATCATTGAGTATTATCATCCTTGTTACAAAACTGAAATGTGTGTGACAAAAATAACTCTCGAGATTTCTAGCTCTTCCCCCTACACCCATTTTTTACGATTTCTGTATGGACTGTGTTGGAGAAAACTGGTAGTAGTGGTAGAGGAATGGAGATTCTGAGCAGATTTCCTTTGTCCTCAGAATGAGTTAACTGGTGGCCAACAGGGACCTGAGAGAAAACTTTAAGTTTCAGCAACTATTCTATTACACATCTCTTTCAAAAAATCTCCACCACACAAAACTAGTTCTCCGTGAACACTGTACTTAGTATGGTATGATTTGATTATCATGGTTCTGAGAACTAATTCTTCAAATGCATTTCTTCACCATTCAATTAGATTCATATACATACATAAAGCCAGATGAAAAGAATAAATAAAATTGATTTTCTTTCACTCTCGCCCTCTCTCTTAAAAAAACAAACAAAAACCCCTAAGATATGGAAACACCCTTAATATTCAACAGACAGATATGTGGTATATACACACAATGCAATATTATTCAGCCTTAAAGGAGGAAAGCCGGGCATCTTCCACAACACCGCTGAACCCTGAGAAGAGGATGCTAGTGAGATCAGCCAGAACTATGACACATACTGCATGATCCCAGCATGACTCAGCTAAAACAGTCCAACTCACAGCAGCAGAGTAGAATGGTGGTTGCCAGGGGCTGGAGGAGAGAAACCAGGAGCTGTTCAACAGGTGTGCAGTTATGCAAGATTGGTAAGTTCTAGAGCTCTGCCATGCACTGTAGTTCCTGTAGTTAACAACCCCCTACAGTACACATGAAAACTTGTCAAGAGGGTAGATCTCAAGTTCAGTGTTCTTACCTCAAAAAACAAAGAACCACAGAGGGGCTGACCTTTTGGAAGTGGTGTATGTTTACTTACCCTGACTGTGGGATGGAGCACAGGTTTTTGCATGCGTTCAAACCCATCAGACAGCACACATTCAACACGTGCAGTTTTTTGTAGAATAATTAATACTTTAACAAAGTTGTTAAAAATATTTCTACTAGTCTGTTTTTACTTCATGTGACTACAAGAATAAAAAATTACATAACTGGTATGCATTACATTTATATCTCTTTCCCTTGTATGATCTTCCACTTACCAATATATGTTTTTTTAAGAAGACAACGTGGAATTTTTGAACAAATATACCAAGAATCAACTTTAGCAATTATACCAGAGACTCAGAAACCTTATATTCTTGGTTGCCTGGCCTTGGTTTAAAGTGTTAACACCCTTGAGAAAGCCAAGTGACCTGTTACATTTCCATCTGATAGATCTCCTAACCCAACGGCCAGGAGCAAGCTAAACAACGTCCAGTTTCACTTTGATGTTCATAGCTGCCAGTTCGGCTACAAAATACCGAAAAACGTAAGGCACGGAGACGGTATCAATGGTGTCGCTGCGGTTACAGAGAGTGCAGTTGTATTTTCTGTTGCGCATGGCTGACCAAGAAGGGGGTGGTTTCTCCAACAGTGGAGAGAGCAGACTGCCACACTTGACACACACATGGGCCACCGAGCGATCAGAGCAGTTGAAGAGCCGGTCATGGAGCAGGAAAGATGTGCCATGGGCCAGGAGAGCATCGCGCTCCATCTCCCCAAATCGGATTCCTCCCTGCACGTTTCTTCCCCCAATAGGCTGGTTGGTGACTTTGTCCCTGGCTCCAGTTGTTCTCACTTGAAATTTGTCAGACACCATGTGGCGCAAGCGCTGGTAATAAACCACACCTATGAAAATGTCTGCCTCCAGTTCCACCCCACTGATGCCACTGTACAACCTCTCGGAGCCGTAGAAGTTGTAGCCAGCAGCCTTTAGCATTTCGCCAAAGTATTCCAAAGCCGAGTTCTCCTCAGAGAAGGTGAAGGGGGTTGCGTCATGGCAGAGACCGTGCAAAGCGGCAGACTTCCCAGCCATGCTCTCGATTAACATGCCAATGGTCATGCGGGATGGGAAACCGTGAGGATTGAACAGAATGTCTGGCACCATCCCACTCTCAGTAAAAGGCATGTCCTCAGCTGGCCACAACCTGCTCAAAATGCCCTTCTGCCCATGACGACTAGCAAATTTATCTCCAATTGATGGGTTCCGAGGGACGCGCATCGTGATGCAAATACATTTGAATTTTCCACTCCCAGTGTCATTGCTGCACACTTTGATGTTATCCACGATGCAATTTTCTTTACTCCTAAGAAAAGTTAAGTCATAGAAGTCAAGCTCTTCATTAATGCTTACGGAGTGTCATAGACATCATTAGTGCCTCCCAAAGGGTATTTGTACCTCTGACCTCTATCCACCAATACAAAGAGGGCTGGTATCCCTAAAAGTACCTAATAGGGCTATTATGTTCATCTGAAAGAGTACTAGCAACAAAGCAAGGGAAAAGCCACTATAAAGGCCTATTAAAATCAATCTTAGGGGCTGGAGCGGTTGCACAGTGGTTACAAACTGGGGTTCAAACCCCAGCACCACGTACACAACAAAGTGTCAGCAATGAAAGCCACATGAAAAACTGATTCTTTCTCTCACTGTCCCTCTCTCTTTAAAAATAAATAAATAAATAAATTTTATTGTCATAAAAACAGCCAAAATGAAAATTAATTTTAGTAAGAGACATATTGAACTCAACACTTTGGCTCTAAACCATCCCTAACACATCATGTAGGAGAGAAATGACAAACTTCGAACAATGGTTTTCAATTCATAAACGATGAGACTACCAACACAAACGGTCAAAAGCGAAGGAGGCACAACAAAGAGATGCTTGTCTATTCAGCACTGAGGCCTGAACCGCTCCAGCGTGGGTGTCTGTGTCCCCTCCACAGCTCACGGTGAAACTTCATCCTCGTTCGTAGTGGTGTTAGAAGGTTGGGGCCTCGGGAAGTGATTAAGACAGGACAGTGGAGCCCTCCCCAACTGAAAGAGGGTGAAGGAGCCAGCTGCTCCTGCTTGCCCTTCCACCTTCCATCACGTGAGGGCACCAGACAGTGCCATTTGTGAGGAATCAGCCCTCAGCAGATGCTAATCACCTGCCAGCACCTGAAGGATTTGGACTTCACAGCCTCCAGAACTGAGAGATAAATTTAATTACTTAGTCTCAGATATTGGTTATAGCAGCACAATCATATTTTCCCCCAAAATAACTCTCGTCAAATAACAGCAATTCCCCTCTGGAGAACAGCAGAGACCTGTATACTTACTTATAGAACATCACGAAGCTCTCCCCAGTGTTGAGGTTGAGGTAGCCATAATATGGGTCTCCATACTGCAGCATTGTCCCTATGAATGGCAGTCCATCACCATCCAACTTCTGCAGCGTCCGGGGGTCACCGGGTTTGACCCCAAACACCACACTATCATCTCCCTGTTTAATCTTTTCAGATAGGTCTATGAACTCTGACTTGTAGACACTTCCATGAGCAAAGCCTCGCTCCCAAGAAGCCTTATTTAGAATCTGTGAAATCAAAGAATTTCGGATTTTCAAAATAAAACCAATTAGGATTATACTAATTCTTGATTTAGGATAATTGGCATTGAATTTTAAAACTTGTGGGGGCTGCAGTGGTGGCTTGGCGGTTTTGGCGCTTGCCTGGCAAGCATGAGGACCCAGGTTTGAACCCCAGCACCACATACACAACTAAGTGTTGGAGCAAGCCATGTGAAAAACTGGATAAAGTTGTTTCTCTCTTTCTCTGTCTTTCTCACTGTCCCTCTCTTTAAAAAAAAACAAACAAACAAACAAAAGCAAAAAAACCTGTCCTGCATTTTCCAAATACCAATACTATTAAAACCCAGATACACAAATGGCTTAAGACCTAATCGTGCATAAATATAAAAGTTAGACACATCCAAGACCACACTCACTCAACATTTACTAGTACTGTGGTGTCCTCAAATACGGATGACAGATGCATGTCTGAATATTCTGTGAATAAATCAAGGCCTACCCACTTTCAACTTAGACAAGGAACTAAACAATGCCAAAAACTAGGCACCTGGGGCCACTCTTCAGTGATCTCACAGCAAACAAGAAAGTTAAAAAAAAAGGACTGAAAACTCACCATGGCATCTTCCATATCATAGCCGGTGTAGGAAATCACAGCCACAATGGCATTTGTCCCAATTGGATAGTTATCCATATCATAATAGTCGTACATGTATGGTCTTACCAGAGGACTTTGCGGAGTCTGAAGGCGATATAGTTTATTATCTGATCGGTCTTGATAGGTGAGAAGGGGAAAGCCCATAGTCTGCTTACCTACAGAGAGAATAAAAACATCTTGGCACTTGTTTTTTCGATTATAAAGGTGTTCCCCCAAAAGCCGATGTGTCAAATAATGCAAGAAAGTTTAGAAGTGAAGTGACTGGATTATGAGAGCTTTAACCTAATCAGTGCATTGATCCACTGATAGGGATCATTTGGGTGATAACTAAGCAGAGGAGGTAGGTCATTGGGGGCATGCCTTTTTTAAATATAGGAGATTTACACCTTTCAATAATATACAGGAACTCCCTAGGGGGGAAAACTCAACTATACTCATAGGAACCCACTAGCTAAAGCACTGGAGAGTAACCAAGAGCAGTCAGAAACTGAGGCTTTATATCTGGACAGAAACAATAGCACTATTCTGCCAAAAGCACTATACAGATACAATGTAATCCCCACCAAGATACCAATGTCATTTCTTACAGATACAGAAAAAGCAATTCTCAAATTCATTTGGAATAAGAAACCCAGAATAGCCAAAACACTGCTAAGCAAGAGAGGCGAAACAGGTGGTTTCGCAATACCAGATTTAAAACTATAGTCTAGTGCTGTAGTAACAAAAACAGCATGGTACTGGTATCAAAAATAGGAACAAAGACCAATGGAATGGAATAGAAAACTTGAGACAAACCCACAAATCTTTAAACATCACTGAATCTTTGACAAATTGGGGTCAAAATATAACACGGAGGAGAGACAGCCTATTCAATAAATGGTGCTGGACAAACTGGACAGCCACTGGCAGAAAATTGAAATTAGATCCTTATCTCTCACCTTGCACAAAAATCAAATTTAAATGGATCAAGGAATTAGAAATTAAACCAGCTATCATACAACTCTAGAAGAAAAATTAGGACCAACAGTTCAGCAAGTGGGAGTTGGCAAAGACTGTCTCAACAAGACTGCCAAAGAGAAAGAATTAAAGTCAAGAATTAATTAGTGAGATGCCATTAAACTAAAAAGCTTTTGGTCAGCCAAGGAATTAGTCAAAACAGTCAAGACAACCTACAGAATGGAAGATAATCACAGCCTGTGATTCCTTTGACAGGGCACTAATATTAAAAATTTACAAAGAACTCAAAAAACTTAAAACCAAAAACACAAACAATCCAATCAATAAAATGGGCCAGAGAGCTAAACAGAAACTTCTCAACAGAGGATACTGAGCAAGCTAATGAATACAAGCATTCTAAATCACTGGTAATCAGAGAAACTACATTAAGATTTTACCTCACTCCAGTCACTGTGGCAAAGATGAAGAATATAAACAATAACAGATGCTGGAAGGGTTGCAGGGAGACAGGAAGACTACTACACTGTTGGTACTGCAGACTGGTACAGCCACTCTGGAAAGCAGAGTGGAGAGTCCTCAAAAAAATCCAGCTCTCCCTCTTCCAGCTGTTTTCCAGAGGAGTTAGAATCAGAACATTACAGCAACACAGCAAAATCAATGTTCATAGCAGCTCAATTTATAACAGCTAAATTATATAATCTAAAGTAAAAGAGACTAAATAGCTACAACAACTAAACACAGTGTGTGATCTTGGCTGAGTGACTGCAGCACAGAAAAAAAACCCATCCTTCACCAGATGGCTAATTGAAGTCTGAGCAGGACTATAAAATAGCACGAAAGTATTGACATTGAGCTTCCTGGTTTGGTGACTGCCCTGGGCTATGTGGAAATGCAACACACCTTCAAGGGAAAAACAGGGCACAGGAAACATCAACAGAAAAGATGACAGGTTTATGGGGGCATTTTTCTTTTTCTTTTTTTTTTGTGGGGTACCTGTGATTGAACCCAGGGGCATTTGACCACTAAGCCACATCTCCAGCCATTTTTACTTTATTTTAAGCAACTAAGTTGCTTAGGGAGTTGCTAAATTGTTGAGGCTGGCTTTGAACTTGTGACTCTCCTGCCTCAGCCTCCTGAGTCACTGGGATTACAGGCATGAGTCACCACACCCAGCTCTTTTTCTATTCTTGCAAATTTTCTCCAAGTTTGAAAAGTACTTCCAAATAAAGAGGTACACGCATTTTTCTTGTGCAACTGTACCCACCACCACCCTCCATCCACCTTACCCATCTGGCACTGGTACATGTTCCGTGGACTCTGGTTGTGATCAGAGAAGGGGATGAAGTTGGCGATCACGCTGAGTAGGCTATGAGGGAAGAGCTCCTGGTGTGTGGTGATCCCAGCAAAAACCTCATCCTCAAAAACAGCGACATTCATGAAGAGCTGCAGGAGACGGAGGACACAGATCAGCTGTGACTGCTGACACCTTAACTCTCACTACGGCTTCAAGTCTAGCACTCAGAGGCTCCAATGGAAACGTCCCTCACGTAGTCTCAAGAATGCTGCAGGGATCCTCTGGGAAGCACAGGTAACCTCCATTAGAAATACCACTTGCCTCACACCTTTGCTCTAAACCTTACCCTGGTCCAGCTGTGAAGGGGAACAGGAAGACAAGTTTTGTCAAGTAGCACAAAGCCCACTGTTTTGTAACTGCAAAGATGTAGGCAAAGACTGAGAGAAGCAGAGATTTTGATCTCTCCAGCTGGGGCAGAGCCAGGGGCAAAGCAGCTCTGGGAGCCTGGCAGGATGGGAAGGACAGGCCAGGTGACCACCAAGCCTCTCCAGGTTTCAGGAGCGAGGCAAGACAGGGAAACAGCTCAGTATTGGTAGAAAGAGGGTTGAAAATAAGTTCTGACTTTCTTTCAAATGCCTGTTTCTGTAACAACAGCACCCTTAGAGGGAAGCCCCTGGGGGCTGTATACTTACTACCCAAGCACCAAGGCCCTCCCTTCACTCATGCTGCGTACCTGTTCCATCGTGCCAATCAGTTCTTCTTTGCCTAGTTCCAAGTTCTGCACAGGCCGCACCAATCGGCAAGGAGTGGTAAAGAGCAATAGCCCTGGGTACAGACTTGGCTTTCCTGTCATGGGCACAAGGACCACCTCCATCCAGGGGGGAATTCTCTTTTCTCTCAATACCTGTTTTCAACATGAGAACACAATCAATCAAGAGTAAGTGCTATGTTTGATGCCACCCTGCCTCCCTGCTACATGGAAAAGCATTATCTTAAGAAATGAAGTCATGCCAGCAATAAACCTAGCCACAGTTCTCCCTGCCGGTCTCACTGACACACAGAATGCCACTCACCTCTTATTCAGAGATGGCAAAAGCCCTAAGCTTCCTTGGTGGAGACCCATTATCAGGCAAACGAGTTATGAGACTGGGGAAAAGGTAAATACGATTTATTCTCTGTTGTCTGATATACTAATGACTGGCTTTACTTTTAAACATATTACATGAAAGCCCCTTTCACTTGGGAATTAAAAACAAACTATTAACTCTTGGGTGAAGAGAAATACACAAATTGAAATCGCAAAAATAAACCCCCCCCAAAACAAAAAACAACAATTAAGTCCCATGTCAGAACCTAGAGGATTTAGACAGCTAAACACATCATCAATAAAGAGGGAAGAGCTGAGCACAGTGGCACACACTGTTAATCCCAGCGACCTGGGAGGCTGAGGCAGGAGGATTCCAAATTCAAGACTTGACAACTTAGCAAGACCCTGGCTCAAGAAAAGGTGGGTTTCTGGGGATGTAGTTCTGTAGTAGCAGAATTGCCTACTGTATGCAAAACTCTGAATTCCATCTCCAGTATTGTGGGGGGTGTGCAGTTTGCAGTTTAACTTTTTATTTCAAGTTAGAGACTTCTACTGTCATTCCCATGCTTCATAGAAAAAGGAAGGCAGCAAGTTAGTCTCTGTGTGCATCTGGGAGCAGGCTCTGCTGTCATGAGCAGCAGCCCCTCCCATGGAAGGTGCATGTGCTGCTTGCTGGACCAGACAGGTGCAGGAGCGCCAGTGGCTCAGAGGCACTTGGGGTCCGTTACAGACACGAGGCCAGAGGTCCAGAGTGAGAGGCAAAGAGGGAGAAGAGGCCAGTGGATGGAGTGGCTTTTTTAAAAAGATGCTTTAAAATCAGCATTCATAAGTACTCTGTTTTATAAAAATAATTCCTTGCTCTGAGCAAATGGCAAAGCATTAGAAATCCTTCATTTTTATTAAGGAATTAGTCATAAGCTTGTTGTTCCTATTAAGATCTGTTTTGAGGGCTAGAGCAGTGGCTCGGCAGTTGTGGCACTTTCCCAGCATGCACAAGTATACGGGTTCAAACACCAGCACCCACATACACAGCTAAGTGTCGGAGCAATGAAGGCTATGTGAAAAACTCAATAAAAATTGATTCTCTCTCTCACGCTGTCCTCTCCCTCTCTCTTTTTTTTAAAAATCTGTTTTGGTAGCTGGCGGTTTTCCCATTTTTCTTGGTTTCCTAGACTGCTGATTTCTAAATTTTATTGCTAATTCTTTTGGCTTACTTTGTTTCTTTTAGCTTTTGAGTTAAGAGTTTACTTTTTTGGGGGGGGTCATTTTGCTTTCTTTTTCTTCTTTCTTTGAGAACACTTAAGACTTACCCACTTAGCACACTTGTAGGATGCAGTACAGCGTTGCTAACTGTATTAACATCAGCACAGTACATCTCCAGAGATTATCCCCCCCCCATAACCAGCATCTGCCCATTGCTGCCTCTGCCCAGCATCCTTTCACCTTTCTTTCTTTTTATTATTATTGTATTATTACTATTGATGACGATGATGATCATGATGATCATGGTGGTGGTGGTACTGGGGATTGAACCCAGGGGCGCTTAGCCACATCTCCAGCCCTTTCTATATTTTATATTTTGAGACAGGGTCTCGCTAACTTGCTTAGGGCTTTGCTAAATTGCTGAGGCTGGCTTTGAACTTGGCAATCTGCCTGCCTTAGCATACAGGCAAGCACCACTACGCTCAGCTTTAAAGTACTGATATTGTGGTACTTCTTAAGTATTAAGAAAACAGTCAGGGCTGGAGCGGTGGCTCGGCGGTCACGGCGCTTGCCTGGCATGCACAAGTACAAGGGTTCAAACGCCAGCACCCACGTACACAACTAAGTGTCAGAGCAACGAAAGCCAT
>PVKS010022335.1:0-33833 GCA_004027875.1 Aplodontia rufa | reverse complement strand
CAGCGCTACCAGCACTTTGGACACGTGTTCTCGCTTCTGCTCTTCACTAAGAGGCGCCAGCATTCCTTCTAGAAATTTCCTTCCAGCCTTTGGCTGGAATGTAGAGCTGCTCCCTCCCTCACCCAATTCCTGCATGGGCAAGGGGCAGGAATATGGGGGTATGGCCCGCCCTGGGACACACATGATGGCTGAGAATGCATTTGCGTCCGGAGCTGTCCCCTCCCCTGCTCCCTGCCACCAAATATGTCCATGCTCTCCACTGTCTGGTCAACGGCCACTGGTAGCCAGACCTGGAGCTCACGGGCTAATTTTAGAAATGACTTGTGGACTCAGCTGCCACCCGCATTGGCTGCCCGGGAGGGGGAGGGGCTCCTGGGGCCGGGATCTGGGTGTGGGGACAGCACTCCTCGCATTGCTCCTTCACCCCTGCTTCCCTTCCTTGCTGGGGGCTCTCTGTGACTGCTCGGGAGACCTCTTGGCAGGTGTGATTCCTGCGTCCTGTGGCCACAAGGTACTGTCGGGCTGGGTTTTGCACCTTGGAGCTGGGGGGCAAGTTTCACTTTTCTGAAATGTGCCTTGGGGGCCGCGGTGGGAGGCCCCGGGTCACTTTGGTCTATTTTAGGCCTTTCTGGTATTGAGGGATTCTGAATCCTTTTTCCTTGGCCGGTGGCCTCTGTCACTTAATTCAAAGACAAGACTATTTCGTGGAAGAATTGTAGAGCCCAACACCGGGCCGAGCAGACCGTGGTTTTCACCAGGACCTGGCCACTGGAAAATCGTTTTAAAGAGGACATTCAGAGTCCTGAGTTAGCAACCTCCACTGTGGAATTTCGGCCAGCTGATGTCAGCACCTCTGTTTTCTTCACCCACCAGCGATTTCTGCCTCACCAGCTGTCAGCGTGAGGTTGGGAAGCCAAACTCTTCCCCTTTCATGGTTTCATCTCCATCAAGTGTTAGTTTTTAATTTCAAATTTCATAATGTGAGTGTGAGTGGTGGGGGAGGGGCTGGTGGTTCACGGCCGAAAGTGTCAATGTCACCCACCGCTTCCTTGAGAGGGGCGATTTGATGTGGCACACCCGATACCACGGGCTCTTCTCTGAATGAAGACGATCCGTAGGTCCCAGAGGCCTGGGTGCTGGGCACGGGAGGGGCTGTGTTTCACTGTGCTGCCGCCTCTCAGGAGTCTGAAGGCCTCACAGCTGCGGGCCTCAGGCCGCTGCCTCTTTGTAGCTTTCCCACGGAGGAGGCTGAGGGGGAACAGCCCACTTGGCCTTCAGTGGGCTCCACGCTGCCCAGCCTGTCTGTGACCCACATGGGCAGGGGCCTGGGCTTCCACCCGGCAGGGCCTGAAAAACTAGGCCATTACTTTCAGTTTGTGTCCGTCCAAGAAGAGGCCTGTCCTGCTCGGTGCCCCAGCTCATAAAAGCTGAGTGTCCCCTTCGGCCTCTGCTGACCATCAGGGATGGTGCGTCCTTTGAGTGCAGTCTTCTCTCCTGACCAAACTGTATTCACCCATCCGCTGTGATAGGCCCAGGGGAGTCAGCAGCGAGGTCTGTGTGGTTTCAGCATATGGACAAGTTCTAGAAAATTATACCAGAGGCTGGGGAGAGAGGGAGAAGGAAAGGGAGGAGAGGGAGAGAGAGCAGGGGAGAAGAGGGAGAGGAAGGGAGAGGAGCAGGAGGAAGAGAAGAGTGGTGGAAGAAAAAGAGGAAAAGGAATGGGGGAGATCTCCAGGTCCCCTGTTTTTGAGGGACTGCCTGTCACCAGTTAATAGATGGGGACTCCATCTCACACAGCTCTATTCACCTTGAGTAGCTTGGTTTCTGCTGACCGTGACCTTGGACATGTCCCCTCCCCATTCGGAGCTTAGTTTCCCTTCTTGAGGGGTTGGGACTCCTCTGACCTCTCCCCAGGGTTCCCCAGCTGGTGGGTGGGTTCCTCCAAGGGGACAGTTGACAATCCCCTTCAGACCCCAGGGAGGGGGCTTTGAAATGCAGATTCTGGACTCATCCTGTACCTACTGAACAATCTTAGGGAACAGGGCCCAGGAACCCGAGATTTGAAACCTCACAGGTGGTTCTGGGGCCATCCAAACTGGGCGACCTGCCCTCTGGTATGAGCAAAAGAGGCAGAGGCTGCTGCCGGGCACACAGCCCATCCAATCTCCTCATCTTGTCATGCGTGGGGAAAACTTCATGAGGGTCTGACTACTGCGAAGATGTGATTAGGCCGGCATTCACCTTTCCGTGTCATTCAGGATGAGAACAGAGGCTTCCACGCCAGAGAGATTTACCTGGCGCTGCCAAAGCCTAGACCTCTGGCTGCCTCTACAAGGCCGTAAGGAGACAGCCCCTCCCGGGTCTCGGTGTCCCTACTCCTTGGCAGATGAGAACATCTGCAAAGTCCACTTTAAGCAGATGGCAACTTGCTGTGGTGTAGACCATGTTTCACTTGTGATCTACGTGGTATAGGCAGGCGCAAGGGCACACGCCTGTAAGCCCAGTGGCTCGGGAGGCTGAGGCAGGAGGATCGCAAGTTCAAAGCCAGCCTCAGCAACTTAGTGAGGCCCTAAACAACTTAGGGAGACCCAGTTTCAAATTAAAAAAAGTAATAAAATAAAAAGGTATGAAAAAAATAAATTAATTTAAAAAATAAAAAAATAATAAAAAGGGATGGGGTTGTGGCTCAGTGGTTAAGCAGCTCCTGGGTTCAATCTTTGGGAAAAACCAAAACTACATGTTATCGAATTATTTGAGAGGCAGAGCCCAATTTAACTCCTCTGTTTACCGATGGTGCATTCAAGGCAGAGAGAGGGGAGACAACTTGCTCAAAGACGCACAGCTCCGTGGTAACAGCATTGGGCTTAGATCGACCCCTGCCTTCAAGGTTGGCATTCAGGAAGTAGCCAGGGGCTAGCCAATTCCCACCCTCCCCAAACCTTTACATCCTCCTTTAGGACTTGAGCGAAAGGGTTAAATCTCAGTTCTGTTTTGAATGGAGGAAATGAGAATGAACTGCAAGACACAAATATGTCCTCGGATATCAAGGAGGGTCTCTCTCCTCCCTCTCTCCCTCTCTCTCTCCTCTCTCTCTCTCTCCTCTCTCTCTCTCTCCTTTCTCTCTCTCTCTCTTCTCTCTCTCTCTCATGCTCATGCACACACGCCAGTCTGAAGGGTGCAGAATTGTAGATGTCATCAGCTTCACGCCATTAGCGTCCTCTGAATCACCCCCACCCCGACGTGCGACTCCTCCAGCACTGTGATTTTTCTTTTCTGCTGTCCTTACCATGCTTCCCCCAACGCTTAATTTTGTTTTTTAACTGTAGTTTCTGGCAACGGAAGAAAGATCCTTGCGAATCATCAAAGGGGCATTCCAAGGCTGGGGTCCGGAGGGCATTTACTCCACCCGCAGCTGATGGAGCGCGCGCTCAGCTGCTCCCCGGGTACCAGCTGCGGTTGAGTTTCGGTTTCATGGCAGACAGCTGGATTAGCTGCGGAGACAGGCGCAGTTGCTCCCTGGGATTCAACGTCTCGTTCACGCTTCACATTCCCGGGAGCTTGGGCGTGAATCGCTAGCTCCATTTTACAGATCAGGACGTGAGATTTGGAGGCTTCAGTGGCCCAGGGTCATGCCGAGCTAAAGGAAACTGGGACTCAGTGTTTTTCTGCTGGTGACGGGAATATTCAGTCTAATCTCATAAATGACACAGGCAGGATCAACCAATTGTGCAACATTGGTTCACGAGGACGGAGAAGAGAGCCCGGTCACACTCATTGCCCCATTTAATCCACCGATTATCAAGGAGAGCTGACTCCCAGTTTCACAGGGGAGGAAGGAGGATCAGAGAGGGTTGTGACTCGCTTTTCCTCTTGTTTTTCTCTTGACAGTGACTGGCTAGTTTTCTCTTTTCTGTGTCACATTTATTTTTAACTCAACGTAGACTAATTTATCCCCTTTTACCTCAGTGCTGCTCTGTACTTGCTAAGATCATTCTAGACCAGAGTCTGCACCTGCGTCAACCTCGGTACCGTTGGCATTGTGGGCTGGCTAAGTTCCTTGTTGTGTGGGGGGTGGGAGTTACATATGCTGTCTAGGACGTTTAGGGGCATCCTGGGCCTTGACCCATGAGAGGCCAGAAGCACCTCTTCTCCAGCTAGGACAACCAAGAATGTCTCTGTGCATGCCAGATGTCCTTTGGCAGGCACAATTAACTAGTAAAAATGCTGAGCCAGGCCAGTTCTGCCCTCCAGAACGTCCTAAAAACCTTTGTATCTGTGCTAATATGGTATCCACTAACCCCACATGGCTACTGAGCACTTGAAATGCGTCTCATACAACCGAGATTTGAATTAACGTAAATTAAACTCATCACCTGTGGCTAGCAGCTGCTATGTCAGTATAGCTCTGAGTGGCAACATCAAATCATGGATGGAAATTCATACCTTAGAAAGAGGGGAAGTTTCCAGCCAGGGTCTGACCAGCTTCTTGCTTCCCTGTGGCAGGGGAAACACCAGACTGGAAATGGCAAATTCTTAGCCATTCTTACCGTTCCCGTGCCTAGGACAGACGTTACTAATCAATCACGGCACGCTTTCCTGTTGAATCCAGATGTAGCTTAGGGTGTTTCTCAAAACAACACTGCAAGCAGCCCCCAACGAGCAGTCGGTGCTGACATGCAAGAGAAGGCTTATTGGCATCCCTGAGGTAGGCCATGTGGCCCATCTGCAAGGTCCGGCAAGTAGCATGCAGCTGGTCGACGTCAGCAGAGCAGCTACAGATATGGAGAGGGGCAGCCAATGCGCTGGAGGAGATGGGATTTTTCTAAGAAGCATCCACTCCATAAGTTAGGGATTAGGGAGCTATTGGCTGAGCCACTGCTATGCAAAGCATTTGGAGGTTTTAATCAACCTGGGACTTGAAATGACCAACAGGGGATGGAGCTGCTGCCAAAGGACACCAGTAATGGCTCACAGGCACGAGGAGCACCCAGTAGTCACCCCACCCTGTGAAGCAGGTGAGAAAGGACAGCGCCTTCCCCCTCCCTCACCACCATGTGACAGATGGGGCATTTGCAGCCCTCAGGGTCAGCACCAGTCCTTGTGTGGCTGGCGTAGGGCTGAGACTTCCAGGGCAGGAAGGCTACTTCCTGGTCCACCTCATGGAGGGAAATGTCACTTCCACTGCAGAGGGCAGAAGACTCCAGGGAGCAGCGGCTTTTGTTCCAAAGCACCTGGACATCACATCCCTGGAGGAACGGTGGAAAGTTCCAGATGTTCATATGGAACAGGGGTTTACCTGGTTGTCTGTCCCTCCCCAGAGCAGGACTGGGCCAGCGTGTGGCCGTGCTGGTGAGGCAGCTCTCTGAGGAGGAGGAAAAGGCGTTGGACCCCAGGCACCGGGAGACAAGGGCTGGGTTCTGCTGTCATCGGGAACCGCAGGGCCTTGAGAGCTAGTTCCTCTCCCTGGTCCATGGATGCCAGGGTAGGAGAAGGTGGTTTGGCGTCCTTTGAAGGCCTTTTGTAGTTCTGGTTTCAAAGAAGGAAAGCGCAGGGGGTGCACCGACAGGGAGGACAGAGAGAGGCTGTACCCCCTATCAGGAGATCCCCTGTGGAGGGCGCTGGGCCTCTGGGGCTCTTCTCGCAGGCCAGTGCCCCTGCTGCTGAGGTGGCGTCGGGCCTTCCAGTCTGCCTCGGCCAGAGCCCTCCCTTCCCACGCTCCTGGCTCTCAGGGCCTCCACTGCCTTTTTCTCTCCCCTCCCTCCAGCCCCCCACCTCCCCCACAGCTCCCTTATCTTCCTCCAGCCTTCCTGCTTCTCACTCGCCTCGCTCCACTGTCTCATCTTCTAGGATGACGTGGGTGGTTGTGAGTGTGGCCTGAATCCGTGGCTAGTGGCCGTGCCCTGATTAGGGGAGGGGGTGGACATGCTGCTTACAGCCCCTTCTCATCAAGATGGGGCTCTCTGGCCACCAAACTCAGGGTTTGAGCGAGCCAGACTGGACCATTACGAACCATGAGTCATCTTTGCCCACTTACGGATGGCAAATAGATTGGTCTTGCACACCATTCCCTCCTCACACGCCCAGGGCAGACATTAATCATCAATCACAGGACTCTTGTTATTGAACCCATAAAAAGGCTTAGAGTCACTGCAGGCAGCCACCGCCCATCTGTCAGCATTGATGTGGGCATTGCAACCCACTTGTCCCCAGCTGTCCCCATCAAGGGCCTTCCAGAAGACAATCATCTTGGAGAGCCTGTTTAATACAGTAACTCCTCCGAGAAAGGTGGGTTAAGAGAACGGCAAAGCCCATAGGAGCCCTCAGAGGCTAGGAGCGGTGGAAATGCCTCACTTGTAAGAGAAGGAAGAGAGGCACAGGAGTCTCACGAGGGCCGGAGACCGTGGAGAGGCCCACTCAGAGGGCCTTGAGGTTGCAGATGGAGCCTGATGAGCAGGGGGTGGGGTGCAGGTGGGGGTTGCGTGTCCCACCTCCAGTTCCTCCCTCTGCAGGTCTCCTGCCAAACTCAGAGAACGAGAGAGCTGGGGTGAGGGGCACAGTCCCCGGTGGCTGTCCCCAAGTATCTGAGGGCGGCCCTTGGAGAGAGCATGCCACCTGGATGCTGGAGCCATAATCTCATTCCTGGCACCCAGTCCTCTCCCAGGTGGCTCCTCTCCAGGGGACAAAGTGGCTGTAGTGTCAGGGCCCCTGCAGAGCACAGCTGGATTGCTCTTTGGGGCAGTTGGGGGAGAGTGCAGGGTGTAATGTAATCCTATCCAAGAGGGAGCAGGCTGCGAGGTACCCACGGGGACAGGGCTGTGATGGGCAGTTGGTTGCACAGAGGGAGTCAGACACCCCTGGAGGCAGATGTCACCTTAGCCTTCTTGCTGGGTGACCTACGCGAGCGCCTCAACCTCTCTGAGCCGCTGTCTGTTCTATGGGAATGAGGCCGACCACGTGGCAGTATTGTGAGAATAAAACTCATGAAGTTTTAACGTAATTGAATTCTAGGAATTTCAGGGTTCTGGGGTAGTTTAGGGGTAGGGATCTATCTCGGTGCTTGGCTCGTGGCTGATTCTCCCCAAGTGTTGGTGAGGCCTCTGGTGCTGGGGCCGGGCTGGTTTCATGGTGGAATCAAGTCAAAGTGGAAATATGATTGAGAGACGTGATCAGACACCTGCTTCAAATGTGTGTCCCCCCATTTTACAGCTGAGAGGACTGAAGCTGTGAGAGCTTCCTGGGGTCTCCAGGAGGTGAGCTAGAGCCATGAAAATGTGCCACCGTGTGCGGACACAGCACTGGGAGGACGTTAGAAAGCTCTGACTGGCTGCTCTGTCCATTCTCGGCCGCACGCGTAATTATGTATTCACTCACTCACGCATTCACTCAACAACCACTTAATTCATAAACAGTTGAAGATAGAAATTCTGTTCCTTAAGGGGAGAGGAGTGGATTGGGGGGCTATGTGCCAGTTTAAATAGGGGGGAAGGGTAATTCTATTGAGAGGATGAGTCCAAACAAAGACTTGGAGGAGGTGAAGGTGTGAGATGCCCAGCAGGACAAGCACTTAAGGCAGAAGGAACAGCGTATGCAAAGGTCCTGAGGTGCGGATCTGCCTGGCAGGGTCCACACGGAGGGTTAGCCAGCGCGACTCTGAGGGTAGCCTCTCCTTGCCCAGCCTTCCTCACCCCGAGGGGAGACTTGGAGGATGGACGGGGAGAGTTGTCAGGACAGGTGGTCTAAAGGGCCTAAAACCCGGGGCATTTATCTTCTGAGTCAGGTGAAGAGGCTGCGGCTTGGCTGCCTTGTGTGGCCGGCCTTTGTGGGACAGCAGGGGAAACCTTGAGGACTGAGCCTTTCAGAGGTGGCACGTGCACTCGGAAAGCGGTGTCGAGCCAACGCGGCTCTGAGGGTAGCCTTTCCTCGGGAGACTTGAGACCTGCTGTGTGAACTGGGTGGCTGAGGCCTCCTCCAGGGCTTAAAACAGCAGCTGATGTGGCACGTATGTGTTCCAGGCCTGGAAGGGATCACGGTGATAAGAACACTTGCTTAAATTAAAGCTGGGTGGAGCTGCAGGGGGCTGGCTGCTGGCCGGGTCAGTGGGGCTGGCCTGGACCCGGGGGACCCAGCAAGCCAGGTGCCACACCTGGGCATGCGCAGTGTCCCTGGTACAGAGGCCCTGGGTGGCTGCAGGCCCCCACCTCCAGCCAGGACGCCCCCTGGAGCCTCCAGGGAGGGTGGTGCTTGGATGGCAGGTGGCCTGAGATGCAGGGGACTGGCCCTGCCAACACAGCCACCTCAGGCCACACGTCAGGCCTATTCATAAACTGGGAGCTGCTCCTCAGGCGGGAGCCTGAGCCCCAGCAACTCTTCCCCATCTTCTAGCCTCAGTCACCCTCCAGCTCCATCGGGGTGGGGGACAGGGGGCTGTCTCACTTGGCTGTTTGCACGTGGATTGTTTCTGGGTCTCCCCTTGGGCATGGGACCCCATGGGGGCTCAGTGGCCCTTCTTGCATTGCTGGATCTGGAGATTTCCTCCTAGCAAGGCCAGGACTTCAGAGCCCTGAACTCTGCCAGTGGTGAGCCGGCAAATGGTACAGCACAGTCAGCTCCCGGGGTCAAAGCCCTGTTTCATAGCTGCTGCCAATTGCAGCGGTGTAAACACTCCAAGCCGCCAATGGGGCATCGCGGAACTCAGAGTTGGAAAAAGCTCTCGCGAGGTTATGGGAGCCTGTTCAGCTGAACTGGGGTCCTCGAGGCTCCACCTCCCCACCTGCTGCCTGTGCTGTCATCAGTGGCCAGAAAGCTGTTGGTCATTGATCCCCCAGATGCGGGGGATGGGCACTGCTGGAGCGGTGGGCTAGAAGGGAGGGAAATGGAAGGAAGAAGACAGGCTCAGGACACCTCCGCCAAGGTCATGGTGGGTTTTCTTCCACTTGACCTTCTGTGTGGAGTGTTTTGCTCTTTGCCCACTTTGGACAGGTATCATGTATATAATGGGTTAGTTCATTTTCCTTTGCTATAATGAAATATCTGAGGTTGGATAATGTATAATGAAAAGAGGTCAATTTAGCTCAAAGTTTTGGGTGCTCAAAGCCATGACTCTGGCACAGCGTGGCTCCAGTGAGGACCTCATGGTGATTGGTGTCACCATGTGGGAGGGAAGGCAGAGAGAACGAGGACGGACCTGGCCTGCTTTTCTATGATAACTCTCTGGCAAGAAGTGCTCAGGGTCCTTTGAGAACCACCTAATCCCTTCCAAGGGCACAACTCCAGGGACCTAACAGCCTCCCGCTAAGCTCCTCCTCTTAAAGGTCCCACCACCTCAACACAGCTGCGCTGAGGACTAAGGCCCCAACACAGGCGCTCTCGGGGGAACCCTTAAACCCTCCCCAACCTCGGCTCCTACCTTCTTCCCTTTCCAAGCTCAGATGAGCCCCCTCCACTGTGAACAGGTCTCAGACAACCCTCAGACACCCCAAGAAAGGTGGGAGTTGGTGGGACCACTTTGGAAAGCAGCTCTCCAGTTTCATGGGGGAAGAAAGAAAAATCAAACACAAATTTGCCGTAGAGTCCGGAGCTTCCACTCCTAGGAATTGTCAAGAGAAATGAAAATATGTGGGCAGGCAAAGACGTTCCGGTAGCAACACGATTCACAGCGCCCCAATCAAATGCCCCGCAACGTGCGGTCTCTCCACCGATGGAGCCCCCCTCAGCTCCTAGAGGAATGGGGTGCTGATCCACACCGTGTGAATGAATCGAACACATTATGCAGGAGGGAGACTCGATGTGGACGCCTAAATGCCGTGTGAGTCCCTTTACAGCCAATATACCAAAAAGAAGGGGCTGGGTGGAGGAGCAGCTGGGGATGCACACGGGCACCAGGGTTCTCTTATGGGGTGATGAGAATGTCCTGGAGGTAGATCGTGGTGCCAAGCTGCACAGTTCTGGAAATTCATTCAAAGTCATCTAACGGCCTGGGGACGTGGCTCAGTGGTACAGCATGTGCTTAGCGTGTGCGGGGCCCTGGGTTCAATCCCTTGCACCAAAAAAGGAAAAAAAAATAATTGATTTGTACATTTACTTACGATGGGTGGATGTGTGGCAGACAAATTAAACTCAACAAAGCTGCTTGGAACCCCACTATTAGGTATACTTGCAATGAAGCAATAAGAAAATATGAGAAGTACACGTCGAAGCCGGATTTCCTAAAGCGCTCTTCATACTCATTCTGTTGCTTCGAGGTGGATGCATTTGATATTTTTTAACATTCTCTGGTTATCGGACACCATGTCTTGCTTTTTTTGATTCCGTAAGAATTATAATGATGAAAATTTCTGGTTTAGAATTACTTCTTCAAATTTCTTTTCAGGAGAGACTTTTTGGGGCCCAAAATGAATTTTTTCCCCCAGAGTAGGCGAGGGGGCAATTGGGAGCCATAGTACCCACCACTCACCTAATTTGTGTGATCAAACTACACAGCCAGATGCCCCCGTTAAGAAAAGAAACCCTACTGTCCATGGTGTTAGGAGTTAGAGGGAATAGTGATGGCGAGGAAGGTTCCAGGACCTTCATAGTGTTGTGTTTAGTTTTTAAATTGAGATGTGATTTAAATATAGAATGCCCAGTCGTGGTGTGCGTGTGCATGTGTGTGTGCGCTTGTGTGTGTGTGTGTGCGCTTGTGCGCATGCATGTGCGTGCGTGTGCGTGCGTGTGTGTGCGTGTGTGTGTGTGTGTTGCTGGGAATGGATCCCAGGGCCTCCTGGTGTGTGTTGGCCAAATGCTCCACCACTGAGCTACATCCCTGGCCCCAAATGGTCCATCCTTCTTTTCTTTTTGTCTTAGAGAGAGAGAGAGAGAGAGAATCAATTTTATTTATTTTTCACCTGGCTTTCCTTGCTCCCACACTTTGCTGTGAATGTGGTGCTGGGGTCTGAGCTCAGGTCCTCACACAAGCCAGGCATGCATGATACCGCTGAGCCACCACTCCAGCCCCCCAAATGGCCAACCTTAATCGTGCGGTGGAGGGAATATTCACAGATGATGTGACACACAAATAAGCACTCGGCTCAAGCCCCAGGACCCTTCCCGCACCCCAGAAAGTTCCCTCGCACCTTCCTCAGCCAGAGTGCTCCTGAAGTTCTTATCAATAAAACTGTCATTTAGAACTTTTAGATCAAGATGCCGATGCTGATCTTTTCTTCTCTTTTTCTTTTTTTAAAGAGAGAGGGATAGTGAGAGAGACAGAGAAAGAGAGAAACAACTTTATTTAGTCTTTCACATGGTCTTTGTTGCTCCAATCTTTTCTTAATAGCTGCCAAGAGGCAAGCAGGTACTTCCATGTTTTCTGACCGTTGCACCTCAGTCAGTGTTAAAGTGTGGGTCAGGAGGAACGGGTGTGGGGCCCTGTCCTCTCCTCGGCCTCCTTGCTGACCGTACTCCCGGCAGGGAGGAAGGGCAGTGCTTGTCCCTGGCTGTCCCTGCCTGCTTTATGGTATTGGGGAGGGTGGCTCAGGGCGGTGCCCGGGCTCTTACCTGTTTCTCTTCTTTCCCCTGCTGTGTCCCTGTGTCAGGCCTGTGTCACCATCTCATGTGCTTCCTGTGCCCATAGAGCCTCATTTCACGCTGTCTGGCGGGAGCGCCACCTCGGCTCACCAGTCCGTCGTGTCGGTCGCGACTCTGCCTCAGCATGGCCATCTCATCACGCCTCGCCCTGTGGGAACAGAAGGAAAGTGGGGCTCGGGGCTGGGGCTGGGGCTGCAGGGGCTGACCCCTCCCCTGGAAGACAAGCCTGGGTGGCCCTGGCTGTCCCTTCCCTCCATGGACAGGGAGTGGCATCCAGCTCAGCCAGGGACATGCCCAGTCTGTGTCCCGCCACCTTCTAGCCAGCTCAGCTGCAGGCCCTCCTGACCCGGCAGGGCCTGGTGACCATGCCTTCACTCCTCCCGTGGCTCCCGCCAGCTCCTGACCCTAGCAGGAGGCTGGGCAGCCAGGGTGGGCCAGCCGTCCAGTCTCACTCCTGGGAGCCCCACTGGGCCCTGGGAGTGCATAGGGGGACAGAGACAAACCCATGCCTGCTGAGTTAATGCCGTGGAGTAGATTTCCATGGTCCCTGCCTCTGTCCCTGTGGAGACCCGGAAACGGGCTCTTCCCTTTTGTATGTTTCATAAGACACCAGGAAGGGCTCAAGCCTGTTACCCTAGGCTTGTGCTTGGGAATTGACGCCTTGGAGCGGAAGGGCAGGTGGGGCAGAGGCTTCCTTCCCGCTGCCTCTCGCTGCTCCCTGACCCTGGCAGTCTGATGGGGGCATAGCATCAAGGACAGTGTGGGAGGAGGCAGGGGGGACACCTGGTGAGGCTGTAAGGCTCACCTTCTCTATGGAATGGCTTTCAGTCCTGCATCAGGAGGGACAAAAGCAGACTGGCACAGGTGTGACCCCAGCCTCCCATGACCATGCTCTGAGGTCACCGTCCACCGCCTCCCCGACCTCTGCTTTGTCTCCTCGCCTCTCATCTGCTTGGATTCCCCCTTATCAGCTGAGCTGCAGGGAGCCGTCTTCACCAGGGGACCTCGATGAGGATTTTATTTTAGGCCAGCGAGTGGCTCTTCCATATAAAGCTCTGGAGAGGTTTTTTTTGGTTTTTTTTTTTTTTTCAGTCTCATGAACAGGGACAGTGAAGTGGGTTACAGACACACTCCAGTTGGCCACAGCTAGTTCCAGGTCTCAGCCTCCAAAGTCACTGTGGACCTCAGCTACGAACACGTCCAGCCAACTCTGGCCTGGCCCATTTCTAGGGTCCTGGTTGCTGGCTTTAGGACCTGGGGTTAGGGAGTCTCTGGCTGCCTGGCTCGTGGTTTAAGGACCACCAGCCTGAAATAGGTCAGTTAAGAGAGCTGGAGCCACAGGGTTGGGTCCTCACACAACTGTCCCTCAGTATGCATGGGAACCAGGTGCTGGGAGCCCCTGCAGATAATGAAGTCCGCAGATAGTGAAATGCTGCCAGTTGAAAACATCTCTAGATAGCTATAATATGCAAATGATATGCAAATATCTGTACTTGTTTATGCATTGTTTTCCTTGAATATTTCCACCCATGGTTGGTCGGGTCCACGGGTGCAGAATCCATGGGCAAAGCCACAGCCGGCCCCTCCCTGCCATGCTCCCAGCACACAGGAAGTGACTTAGGAAGTGACCGATTCCTATATTAACTCCAAGCCCCGGGGGAGCAGGACAGTGGATGCATCCTCAGGTTCCATCCCCTTCGGGATCTGGAGAAGCTCCTTCCAGAGCGGGTCCTCCCAGGGATGGGTCTGCCCCCAGCCAAGCAAGGGGACATGTGATCCATGGTCCAAGTTCACATCGCAGGGCTACTCCACTGATTGGCGCAGGCTCTGCAGCTCATCCCCTTTCCTCGAGCTGTCCCAGGAGCCCAGGCTCCCTCTGAGCCCCGCTGCTTCGCTGTGGCCTCATTCCAGACTTGAGCTTGTGCGTCCTCCATCGTGACCTGCCGTGCCACTCACTCCGTTCTCTCCTCCCTGCCTCTGCAACACAGATCCGGGAAGAGGACAAGAGCCCTCCTCCGTCCTCGCCCCCTCCCCTCTTCTCCGTCATCCCAGGGGGCTTCATTAGGCAACTGGTCCGGGAGACCGAGAAAGAGTCCAAGGAAGCCAGGAAGAGGAAACAGGCAGCGCTTGCCTCCCCCGAACAAGAGGTAAGTGGCACTCCCAGGAGGGACCAGGCGCTTTTCCGCACACACCCACCATCCATCTCGCCAGCCTAGTATGAGTCACTTGCCATTCTGCCTTCACCCCTCCTGCCCCTACTTTGAAGAATGCCATTTCACCTTGGTTGGTTGAACTCCTAAGCAAACTGCAAAACCCATCTTGACTTGTGCGCCTCTGGACGTTCTCCTATCTCACTCCTTCCTGATTCCCACTGCACCTATAGGTCTGTGTTTATGCTTTTCATAAAAAGCATGGCAACGATTCGATCTTGTCACTCATTTGACTTAGAATTCCTTAACAGCAACAGTGACCTCTCTTTCAACTCTGCTCCGAGCATCTCTCAGGCATTTGCCCCAAAGCGATCATTCAGCAAATGGTTGTTGAATGAATTAATGACTTGTATCAGTTCTGATATGATGGATGGGGATTATTCAATGAATTAATGACTCATTTCAGTTCTTGCATGATGGATGGGGATCATTTTACACTGACTTTAAGCAGAAAGGAAGAGATAGACACTAAGATGTAGAGTTAGTTTAGCGTAAGCAGAAAAGCTGGTTCTCACACGCCTGGCTGTGTTGGTGTTTAAATGTCGAATTTCTCCTGTGTTAGCAAATGTTCTTAACCCCAAGCCCCCAAGCGCCCTCTAGTGCCATGCTTCCCCAAGTCCCTTGAAATGGCCGCACCCAATAATTAAAGGGTCTGTTCCTGGCCCCCTGTCACCAGCACAGCCTTGGGACAGGGTGAATGCTCTGGTGATCAGGCTGGGAGGTCCAGCGGTCATCGGGCTTCTCCACTCCTCCTACCAGCTTGTGTCTGGTTGACAGTCCTCCGTGTGCCTGCCCCTGCCAATGACCATGACTTAGCTGTGTCAGAGGTGTCCTGAACAGCAGCAGCTGTGGGGGAGAATGACAGGGAGGACAGCCTCTAAAGGTGTAAGTGAAGGCCAGTGTGGGTCCTCCGGGCAGTTGGAAGATCACAAGTCACCATGCACTGTTTACCACTAGATGGCGCTCTTGGGGCTGCGCACAGGCTCTCCAGCACCTGGGCAGCCCTGGGAGTGGGGTAGATGGGATCAGACCCATTTATCAGAGGTGGAGACTGAGGCCCAGAAAGGTCAAGTCACTTCCCCAAGGTCACGAGGCCAGGTGGAGGCAGACCCAGGGCAGATCCTGTGTGTTCTCTATTCTCATGAGCTGTCTGGGGAAGGGTTGGTTTGGTGAATGAGGTGGCCAGGGTGGTGGCCTCAGAGACCTGGGAGGAAAGTCTGCAGGCCGTGCTGGCATCACTGTGAGGGAGTGAAGAAGCAGACCTGAGCCTAGAGTGGGGGATAAACTGTCCCTGCGGGGCTGGATGGAGCCCGAGAGCCCAGATGCAAGATGGACAGCCTCAGACCACACAGGTGGGCCAGGACGCCCCTGGGGCTGAGCAGGGACTTGAGAACACGCCCCTGCAAGGCTGCAAGCCCTGGCTGGCTCCTGCTCATTTAGTAAATGATTCTGCGTTCACCCTCCTTGTCCCAGCCCAGCTGTCCCATCAGATCCCTTTAATCCCTCCAAGGAGTCATGAGACTCCATCCCCATTTTGCAGGAAGGGAAAAACGACCCTTGGGGCAGTGACCTGATTTTCCTAAAGTCACCCAACTAGGGAGGGGCAAGGACAGGCCAGAAAACGCTGGATATGAGCAGACCCATGTGGAGCGTCCCAGTCCCCACCCCTCCATCTCATGAAGTCCAGGCCAAATTCATTCCCCATTCCTACGGCCTCAGTTTACTCATCCATGAAACAGACGCACTTGACCCCTGTGATTCTAGAAGTGTTGTTTCCTTCATACGCAGCAGGGCTAAGGGCTTCCGCGACTGTAGGACGCAAAGGGCGAGAATTCATTCCCCGCCCGTGTGATGGGGGTAGTGGGATTGCTTCTCCCGCGTGGCACATCCCCAACTCACTGCCTCCTCCACAGCAGCTGGTGAAAGATAAGGCCGTGGTTCAATTTTTCAAAAGCACCGTGGACAGTGAGGAGACCAGCAGGTGCCATCACTGCACTTCCGAGATGATGCCCTGCTGGCCCCAGAGGGTCGGAATGAGCCCCTCGGCTGTGGGCACCAGAGCTATGGCCCTCAGCTCTGACTGCACGCTGCAATCACCTGGGGACCCAAAGCCCAGACTAACTCCCTTGAAGTCCCTGGGTATGGGGGCCAAGGCGTCTGGATTTCTTAAAGCTCCCAAGCAGTTTCCAAAGAGCCTCAGAAGAGCGAGGAAGAGCAAGAAGGGCTTATGATACACAGCGGTTCAGGGCTCTTGTGTTGGGGTCCAAGAGACCAAGTTTTACATTTAAGGCCAGAGGACATCCTTTTATATGCATCCTTAACTGCAGAACGGAGCGCAGTGCGGAGCCTGTCGCTGGGTCCTCATGTAGGTTCCCTAGGATCTTGCATAATGGCGCTGCATGGTCTGTTGTGAGGGGTCCATTGTGGTCCTGCAAACCCTGTTATCATCCTCTCAAAGTCAAAGCCAGAGGCTGGGCGTTCGTAGCAGGTACCCCTAAAACAGGTGACAGGCACACCAGCACGGTGCTCTGGGACTTTGTGAAAGTGTGAGACAGCTTCCAGTTGAGGTCCTCAGGCGGGTCTGTAGAGGTGACATCTGAGCTGGCTATAGGAAGAGCGTGCGGGGGCAGCAGCCTCAGCATGGCCATTAGGGGAGGGGCTGGTATGACCAGAGAGGGCCACCGTAGCCAGAGCAAGGGATAAGCAGAGGCAATCTGACCCCAAGGGGGCTGGGGGCATCTTGCTGCGGATTTGAAGATCTGATCATGGTGTTGAAGGATTCCCCTGAAGGCTGTGGGCAACTTTCAAAATCTTTTATCAGTTTGGAAATGCTTGGCGGCCCATAGAAGGGAGCCTCGTTCAGAGACTGTGGTGATGGCCCAGGGGAGAGAGAGCAGGCCTGGGAAAGGAGACGCAGGTGAGGCTCTGAAGGTGGAATCACTACGAACCCGGGGCTCGTTTGAGTGAAGGAGGACCAGAGCCCCGATTCCCAGGCACTGCCCTGCCTGACATGGCAGAACCCACAGCAGGGCTGGTGCTGGGGTCAGGCATGGAATAGCTCAGCGTCCAGGGCTCAGTGAGGACAGGAGATGCTGGGCATGGTAAGCCAGCAGAACAGGAGCCAGGATGAGAACAGGTCCTCAGTGACACCCGAGTCCTTCTCCCCGTTCCCTTCTTGTCTAGCAGGAAGAATCAAGGCATAAACGATAATGACGAGAGCAGCAGAGGAGCCTGCTGCTGTCACTGATGACTTACTCTTTGCTAGGCTCCCACCCTGCAGGGCAGGCCATTAAGATCCTCATTTTATTGATAAGTAAACAAATTCAGAGAGGGGAAGCAACTTACCCAAGGTCACACAGCTAGGGAGTGGCAGAGTCTGGAGCTGAACTTGATTCCGTTGGATTCCAAAATCATCTGTCCTTCCACTTTGTCACTTGGCCTTGCGGTTTTGGGCCAAGGCTCCTTGCTGGGCGTGGTGCCTGTTGGGTCTTGGTGGTGCATGAGAATCTCAGGACGGACAGATGTGTAAATAACAGACAAAGCTTTGGGTCAGTGAGTGATTAAACATAGTCACGGTCTCTTTCCTAGACCCTGGAAGTTTCCAGCAGCCAACCAAGCAGCAAGACAAACAGTGGTGCCAAGTCAGGAAGCCGACAGATCCCCCAGGACAGCCAGCCCGCCTCTCCCCAGAGCACAAACATTCCAGGCAAGGAGAGCCAGGGGGCCGGCGGCACGGCCCCTGCGCTGATGACCAGCATCAACGGCGAGAAGCCCCAGGAGCCGGGCCCCAGTGGGCCACCTGCCAAAAAGACCCTGCCCTTCAGGAGGGGTGTGAGGAGGGGCGACGTGCTGCTCATGGTGGCCAAGCTGGACCCAGGAGCTGCCCAGCCGGAGCAGAGGACCCGTGACTCCACCACTTGCAAGACGCCACCCCCAGCCACAGACCCTGGAGGGGGAAAGCCAGGGGAGACCCTGGGGAGTCCTTGTGGGCCCCAGGCCAGCACTGAGGACGCCACCTCCAAGTCCGAGAAGACCCAGACTGGGGGTGTTGGGGACTTGGGCCAAGGAACAAAAGGCGAGAAGCATCATGGTGCAATGGGGAAGGGGAGCAGGGGACCCCAGACCAAGGGGCCAAAAGGGGGTGCACCCCAGGGCAACGAGGAGCAGAGGACCAGGCCCCAAGCCCAAGGGGCAGGCGGTGGGGGGCAACGCAGGGCACTGGAGAAAGAGGGAGCGGATCCCCCAAACAAGATGGAAAAGGACAATCTGCCCAAGCACGCAGGGGCTGAAGGGAAGGTCCCTGGGCCCCAAGTCCAGGTGAGAAGGTGGGGAGGCTCCCTGGGCAGGAGTAAGCAGGACGGTCCCCAGAGCAAGAGGGACAAAGAAGGTGAGCTCCGGAGTAAGGAGGAGAAGACAGGCGCCCCCCAAGCCAGGCCGCAGGAGAGGGGCACAGAGCAAGGGGAGCTGGAGGAAGCAGGTGAGCCCCAGGACAGGCCGGAAGAGGCTGTGCAGCTTCAGAGGAAGCCTGGAGAGGCTGGCGAAGCCCCAGAGGAGGTGGCCACAGAGAGGCCGTCGCTGGCAGCCCCTGGGCAGGAGGGCAGCGCCCAGGAGCCCCGCAGGAGAGGAGCAGAGGATGCGGCCGGGCTGGGGCCGCAGCAGCTGGAAGGACGCACGGGGCCTGCAGAGACCCAGGTGGCCGGGCAGAAGCAGACGGAGCCAGGGCTGGCCCTGCAGGAGAGTCGAGGAGGCCACAGCGGAGACTCAGACCAGGTGACGGGTGCAGCCCTGGGGCGGGGAGGGACCATGGGAAAGAGCTGCCCCTGGAGGACCAAGGCTGGACAGCGAAGGACAGAGCCTGGAAGCGCCCAGAGGAAGGGCAGACACTGGCCAGGGTCTTGAGGCTCCCTCTACCCTCTTGAGTTGTGAGAGAAGGTTCTCAACATGGACATTTCCCTTCTTTTCTGATGTGACTCAGTTTACTCACCATGTCACCCAGCAGCTCTGGAAGCTGAGGTGGCCAAAAAAGAGCACCTTAGCTGAAATGCATACTCTCAGGGCCAACCTGGGAGGTTCCTGATCCAAAGGCCAAGAGCAGGGTCCCGGAATCTGCATTTGAGAACACGCGCCCTGCCCCGGCCCCAGATTCTGATTTCCTCTATTCTCAGACCACGCGAGGAGAAACTGCCCTGCGAGGGGCTTTCCTGCACACCTGGGTGGGGCTGGTGTCACATTGCTGGTTTAATTCGTGTGATCTTTGCTCCCAGGCTCCTGAGGACAGATGGTACCAGGCAGAGAAGGTCTGGCTGGTTCAGAAGGATGGATTCACTCTTGGTAATAAGGGGTGCTAATGCCACCCGGGGCTCTAATCTGGTCTCCTTGTACCTCTACTGCTACTAGGTGTCATCGTGGGGCCCTTATTATACTTTGCGTAAGGAACGGCAGAAACTAGCAAGGGACATGAGGCTTTTGGGGGTGGGAATAGCTGATGGTCACTTCACCCTTGGTAGCTGGTCTACTGGGTATTGTTATCAAAGCCTCCTGAGTCTTGATAATTAATCAATTAATGACTAATGCAGCAAACCCGACCTGTTCCTTGGGTGTTCCACAGGAACTGAGAGTCTAGAGCGAGTGGGAAAGAGATCAGTTGTGGCCGGTGGCTGGCAGTGGCCCTGCGTGGCAGTCAGGGAGCTGGGAGCAGTGATTGATTAGCGATGTCTGCACGGGTGCTGGGAGGGGAACTGCGGCGCGCATGCCACTGTCTGCCATCCCAGGTCTAGGTGTGAGATGGGGCCGTTCACCCAGCCCCTGGCACTGCGAGCCAAACTCAGCCTCTCTCCGTGAAGGTCTTGGGCTCACATTCAGGGTCCTCAGTGTGTACCGACAGCTCCTTTCTGACCAGTCCTGGCCTGGCTCAGAGTCTTTCTCCTCTCTTTCGCTCTCCCCACCTCCTCTCTGGGCTATCGAACCAGCAACGGTGCTAAAGCCAGATGAGGGAACAGCCGACCTGCCGGCGGGAAGGGTACGACTTTGCATTGATGCTGAGAAAACCATCACGGAAGTGGACGAGGAGCGCGTGCATCGGGTGAGTCCCTGCCCCTCCCTGTCCCTGTATCCCCAATCCTGCAGGAGAGGTCCTTGCATCTGACTGCGTGATGCCACTTTAGCTTGAAGACCCCCATGGCTGGTGGGACCATTATGGGGGCCGTTCGCTCTGTCCTCTGGCACCCCTTGTGAGCACACACCAGGACGCATATCAGTCAGGTCCTGAGAGCTTTTTCGAATGACCCTGGAAAGTGCTTTTCATTTTGTGTACATTGCAAATCACACGACAGGGCCTGTTTCCTTCATCACTCTGGCAGCCAGGGAGCTCAGTTACATTCGCTCTTGCCTTGAACTGTCGCATAGGTTCCAATATGTTAGGCATTAAGCTTTCTTGTAGGGGTCTGGGTGTACCTTCAAGGAACAAGGAACCATGGCCTATCAGGTTAAAGGAGGTGGTGTGGCCATTGACCTCCTTCCCCGGGTGTCACGAAGCACATGCGGAGTTGTAAGACCTGGAAAAGGAGGGAACAGCAGTGGACACTCTGGACACAGATTTGCTCTGTGCTTTTCTGGACCTTTCTAGGAGCATCTGCTCTCACAGAGCAGTGAGTGTAGAAAGAGCAGAGCAGAGGGAAGACATTGCCTCTCCTTTGCTTCCCCTATTTCTTTTAGAAGACGGGGTGGCCCTCTTTCATGTTTAGGGTTTCATCCATTCTCCCGAGTGTCCTTGTGTCCTCGGATCTGGTCTGGCCTTGGCCTGTGGCTCTCAAGGGACGGGGCCACTCTGTGTATATGTGAGTGGGGGTGGGTGGGTGCTGTGGCAGGGGCCCAGGAGGCCAAAGGAGACCCTGTGTGACGCTTTCAGGCCAACCCCCCTGAGCTGGATCAGGCTGAGGACCTGGCCTCTCTCGTCAGCATCAACGAATCCAGCGTCCTGAACACGCTTCTGCAGCGTTACCAGGCCCAGCTGCCACATACCTGCACGGGGCCTGATCTCATCGTCCTCCAGGCCCAGGGTCCCTTGGCGTCCTCTGCAGCCAAGGTGAGGAGGGACCACAGGGGGCAGGGCAGGAGACGAGGTGAGGGAGGGATGGGAGGACTCTCTGCAGCTGAGGGGGGAGCAGGACCCCCCAGGACCCCAAGGAAGCTTGTCACCCTGTGCAAGGTGACTCTGGGTCCTCTGTCCCCTGGAAGGGAAAGATGGGTCACTGTGGACCCCAGGAGCACTACAGATGATAATAATGGACAAGAGAAGGTGATGAATAAATATTAGCCTGTGTCAGGCACTGCCTGGCTACTGACTCCGTCAGCGCTCACGCTCATGGGAAGCTGGGTGCTGTGATGAGCCCGTTGTACCGTGAGAACCTGGAGGCCCCGGCAGAGCACGCTGCTCCACCCTCCGGTTGAACAAGTAGAACTCGGATAAATCCCAGGCAACAGCTCATCAGTGTCACAACACGATGAGGAGTCCTGAACACTCATGTACATCAGAAAGAAGCCTCAGCTCTGCTTCTGTTTTTCCCCCATAAAGTGCCATTTTGAACAACAAAACCAAAGACGAGCTCTGTGCGCCACCTTGTGGGAAGGTCTGGAAGTGCAGGGTTGCCTTCCCGTGCCCCACTGGGCCCTTGTGGGTGCTGGAGATTCTTGGTACAGCAGGGGGACAAGGAGTCTGATGTGAACGGGTCCCCTCAGCTGCATGCAGAAATGGGAAGGGGCAAAGTGGAGAGAAGGGACGGAAGGGGGCGGCATCCTCTTGTACACTCTTCCGAGGACTTGGGGCAGGTGGGGGCCTCGGGAACACCAGGGGCCTTGGAAGATCCGATGCTTCTCTGGCCTCGGTTTCCTCCTCTGTCACTGGGATGAAAAGGTCCATTTGTCCTATGGATCCCCATAGATACATCCATTCCTAATCCCTGACTGAGGCTACACAGAGGAGACAGTGGCCCTTCCCAAGACCTTTCTTCTCCAGGGTGACCACCTGTCCCCAGGAGTGACTGCCCAGGCCACCCTGAGCACAGCTGTCCATGGGCTTGGGCCAGGAGCTCCGAGTGAGCTGGAGCCCCGCATGTGCCCCTCCCCTCCCTGCTTTGGCTGCTGCTCCCCCGGTCGTCTGAGCGACTCCTTGGGCCCCTTGGGATCCCCGGAAGGGACAGTTTCACAGGTCTGGATGGCAAGCCAGGTCCACATAGCCATCCCGGGGCATCAGAGCTTACACAGAAGTGCCTGGAAGTGCGGGCCCCGGGCTGCACCCTGAAGGTAGCATTTGGGTGTTGCGATGCCCCATCCTGGGAGCCCATCCTGGGCTCCCACCCGTCCCTGGAACCCACCAGGTTCCTGCACCCACACCTCTGCTGAGCCAGGCTCTGATTCTCCAAATGGCCACCAGGGGGAAGCACAGACCTGTGGTGAGGCTGGGCCTGGGGCCGGGTGGAGATGGGCTGGGTGACTTTGGGGGTACCGCTGAGGGGCTATTGCTGGGAGGCTGTGTGCCGAGCGTCCCCCCGCCGGGGCCTGGACCTGCAGAATCCCTTCTCCGTCAGCCCATGGCCCGAGGGGCCAGTGAATGGGACACCTTGTCCTTTGAACTGGAGTTTCTCCAAAGTGGAGCTGGCTCCAGGCTCAGGTGCGGTCCTTTCCCCTGCCTGGTGCCCTGGGCTGTGTCCAGCCAGCATGGGGCTTGTCCCGCCCTGGCCTGCTTTAGGACCCCGTGGAGAGCCGTGGTTTGCACCAGGACTGCTGTTCCCGGGGTTTGGAGTAGGAGAGGCCAACAGTGAACTGCAGGTGCCCCAGCCCCAGCCAGGGGTACAAACGAGGGGCAGGGCCTGGACCCTGGTGTTTCTGCCCTGGTCCCACCAAGGCGCAGAGTGGGGCCACAGGGCCTTCCTGGGCATCCGGACTTTCGACATTGTCCTCCAGCAGGGCTTGTCCTGCTCCCTTCTGTGCCCTCCGGCTGGCCTCTATGTCTCTTTTCCCCTTCTTCCCTTCTCCCTGAAGGCGGTGCTGAGCAGCGCCACGGAGCCCCTGCTGCCCTAGCCAGTGCCAGCCCTCTGCTCTCTTCTCCCTCCGCAGCCGCGACAGGGCTGAGTCCTCCCGAGTCCCAGGACCCTGCCCTCCGCCTCGGCCTCCAGAGCCAGGGCCTCCCCATCCCCACTCCCCCGCTCCTCTAGGGACACAGGCTTCCGTGCTAACCTCCTGCAGGCTGGTGGCTTTCCAAAGACGACCGTGGGATGGCAGGGGACTATTTGTTCCACTTACATCATCCTTCTCTTCCCAGCAAAAGCAAGCTCGGCAGAGGCAGGAACGGATTTGTTTGTTCTTTTGCAAAAGTGAGGTTCGTGCAAGCGGAACTCACGCGCAGTTCCTGCCCCCTATTTACCGTACCGTTCCGCGAGTTCTGCCCAAGAGGGGGGCTCTGCAGCTGACGCTCGCTGCTCTCAAGCCCACCCCCAAGTCCCCTCCTAGGCAGCCACAGATTTGGTGTTTGTCCCTGTAATTTTGTCTTTTCCAAACAACCGTGCAGATGGCTTCATATTGCAGGAAAGCCCTGGAACCTGCTTGGTCCTGTCCCCACCATGCCTTCGAGGTTCACCCACGCGGTCGCGGTCCTCTGCGGTTTCCTTCCTTTTCTTTCTGCGGGATGCACTAGGGTGCCTGGCCGGTGTTTTCTGAGACCTGGGACTAGCAAGGCAAAGCCCAGGATGGTTGGTCCCCAGGTTGAAGGACACCGAGTCGCCTCCGGGTTTTGTGGCTCTGCATGCACAGAGCTGCCCGAGCAGAGGCTGGGCAGAGAGGCTGACGCCTGTCATCTTGGCGCAGGTGCCCAGGGGCCGCCGGGATGGCTTGCCTGCGCACGTTCGCTCCCTGGCGCAGCGGGTGTACTGGGAGCTACTGAGCCAGCGGAGAGACCAGAGCATCGTGGCCCTGGGCCGCAGCGGTGCTGGGAAGACCGCCTGCTGCCAGCAGGTCCTGGAGCACCTGGTGGGAATGGCGGGCAGCGTGGACGGCAGGGTCTCAGGTATGGTGGTCTCCAGGTGACGTGGTGGAGGTGGGGCCAGGGAGGGGAGAGTTGGAGCAAGAGTGTGCTGGGCTCTGCTTCCTCTGTTCATCCAACCAGATGTGTGCGGATCTGTGTTTGCCACTGAGGACCCCCTGCTACCCCATAGGACACCTTTGCTAGGGTTAGATAAAGATATCCTTCCTCCAGACAGTGATGGCCATCGGCAGAACAATCAGCTGTGGGCACTGTGAGAACCAGACGCTTGGGTGCCATCTGCTGGAAGCCTTCTGAAAAGCACACAAGGCTAAGATGATGGAACAATGGCACCTTGGATGTGGGGGTGGTGTGCAGTGCACAACCTGCGGAACCGTACAGGGCACCCAACAAATAGAGACAGAACGGCAGAGCTGAGAGCCAGAGGGGAGATGAACTGGAGGCAGTGATATTTGAACTGAGCCTTAAAGAAGGAATGCCAGTGAATAATAATGTTAATTACAGTTTAATAATGATCAGAGTTAATGTGTGCTGGGGACTTCTGTGCCAGACCTTATTCCACACACACTCGAACTTGTTTATTATTTTAAAAAGGTCTATAGGATAGATCATTTGAATTTTATAGGTGAAGGCATTGAGATTCAGAGAAGTTAACTACCTTGCTCAAAGCCACACAGCGAATCTATCCTGGTGCTGAACTCAAAGCCAGGCGGTCTGGCTCCTGATTGTGCCCACGGGGCCAGTGTTCTCCCTGACCCCAAGAGGCCTTTTGGACATTTCCCTCTCACCATCAAAGTTTAACACGACTGATAAGCTGTGTCCTCCGATGCAGAGCTGCGTCTGTACTTTGCACATAGGGTTTTTCACCACCGCAGGAATCAGCTTTTGCCCATGCTGGGGTGGTCTTTGCCCCTCGAGAATTTATGATCCAGGAACCATTGCATTTCTGATACTAACAGAATAGCAGTTCCACCTTTGGGGAGTTTTCTACGAGCTTTACACTGCTAAATCCCCGAGTCC
The DNA here is from genome assembly GCA_004027875.1 of Aplodontia rufa. Lineage (NCBI taxonomy): Eukaryota > Metazoa > Chordata > Mammalia > Rodentia > Aplodontiidae > Aplodontia > Aplodontia rufa. Next base: position 9,005 of record PVKS010022335.1, on the reverse strand, counting down.
TTGTGTAGGTTCCTGCGTTCACCCAAGTTGCCCACGGGCCCCCAAGGAACAGGGAGGTTAACTCATTTCCCCCAGTAGCCAGCCAAGAGCAGCGGCCTCATCTGACCTCTCTCAACACTGCCGCGCTCCCTCCCGGCTGGGCTTATTCCGGTGTTTCCCGAACCCCTTCTCCGCGTCTGGTCTCCGTACGAGCAGGGGATGCAGCGGGCAGAGGCACTGTGTGGAGCTGCGGGGAGTCAGGATGGGCTGTATCTAGCTGCCAGCATGGTGCCGGAGCTGGGTACTCAGTGGAGTGTGGACAGACCGCAGGCTTCCCCAGCCTCTTGCCAGACCTCGTTGTCTGCACCCAGCGGAGCGTTAGCATTTCGCCCTCCTCCTGGCTCCAGGAGGCCCTGGGGCAGCTGTCATTCCTGAGATTGGACCTGTCCTGGGCAGTTGACTCTCCCAGTAATGACCGGCTTACTTCCTGCCCTCCTGCTCCCAGCACAGGGCCACGTGGGCAGCTGATGCCCAGTGAGTTGTGTGTGGTTTAGAGCTGAGTTGGGGGAGGCAGGGAGCCCCCCGGGGCTGAGGGCAGGTAGAGGCCCAGAGCAGGGGCCGGTTGATTGACAGCCTCCCCCGCGTCCCCCACAGTGGAGAAGATCCAAGCCACCTTCACGGTCCTCAGGGCCTTCGGCTCCGTGTCCACCGGCCACAGCAGCAGCGCCACCCGGTTTGGCATGGTGATGTCACTGGACTTCAATGCCATGGGCCGCATCACAGCGGCTCAGCTCCAGGTGAGGCCTCGGGGTACAGGATAAGGAGTCACCCAGCCCCTCTCTCCTGAGTGCACCCTCCAGCTGGGACCGGGTGCTGGGTGGGTCCTCCCTGGGCTTCCCAGGGCCCTGTGCACCGTCCTGGGAGGAAGCATCCGCGAGCGAGCAGGGGCACAGAACCGGAGTGGAATCACACAGCTCACAGCCGCCGGGCAGCCCTGGTGTGCCTACCCGGTGGCCTAGCTGGTGGCCTAGCTGGTGGCCTTCTGGTGGCCTTGTTCTCGTCTTCAGAATCATGCTACCCTTCCCTGTCCCCCTTCAAACATAGGAAAACAGGATTAGGTGATTAGATGGGTTTGTGCCAGACGGAGAGAGAAGGACTTTGCGGTCCTGGCCCAGCCCCTCAAGGTCACAGGACGGTTTGGAGGGTGGCCCTACTGATTGCCACTGCCTTGGGTCCCTTAATTGGAAATATTACCTTGGTGTGTTCCCGGGTGGGCTGCGAGTTAGTGAGACAGAGAGAGGTGGGTCAGCTGGGACAGGGAGATGTGGCCTACAAGGAGGGGTCAGGGTGGGCGCCCTGGTGTGGCCTCTGGGAGGCTGGACACAGGCACCAGGCAGATGTGCCCAAGGTGACAGTGTGGGTCTTTGCCTCTGCAGACGATGCTTTTGGAAAAGAGCCGGGTGGCCCGGCAGCCGGAAAGGGAAGGCAACTTTAAGGTTTTCTCTCAGATGCTGGCTGGGTTGGACCTGGATCTCAGGTGAGTGCCCAGGATGTGTGGGACAAAGGGCAGCTGTCCCCAGAGCCCAGTCTTAGCTTCTGCCTGGGGCTGAGAGGCTGTGGACCCTGGAAGTGCAGAATGTGGTCTCTGACTTTGGTTCCCCAAGGACACAGTGTTCACGAGCTGGGTGACCCTGATCACAGCTCATCCACTCTGAACCTCAGTTTCTTCCTCTAAAGTGGAAGAGGTGCCTTGCCTAGCTCTCACAGGATGGAGTGAATAATTCAGCTCTTCATGAAAGCTGGAGCAGTGCGGGGGTCTGCTGGGACCGTGACCTGATGGTACAGGGCCTAACCACAGTGTGGGCAGAGACCCCTGTCTTCCAGAAGTTCACGGACTGTGTGGGCGCCTCGGGTGCGTGTGGGGGAGTCTCGTGGGGAGCTGGAATAGGAGTCAGGCCGGCCCCGTCTTGAGGGCTTCCTGGGAGTCTTCTCCGCCCCTCCCTGACTCCGTGGGTTTTCCTGGTGCTTGGCTTTCTGTCTCTCTGAGCCTTAGTCCCTCATCCGGCAGACAAATGGGGAAGGTTCTAGGGAAACCCCTGAGTAAGGGGTCCCCCGTTGCAAGGATGGGCTCAACCTGTCCTGAGCCTCTGGGTGAGGCTGGAGGGAAGACTCTGCCCTGCTGAGAGGCTGATGAGAGAAAGAACTTCCTGTTTCCAGGAACCTGAGCATTAAGGAAGCTTCTGGAAAGCCTGAGGAAACCATAGAAGAAATTGGAGGGGGACAAGATAGCACTGTGGCTAAGACTACAGGCTCTGGGGCCAGGCCTCGTGCATTTGTTTCTTGGCTTCCCCACATGCTGGCTGTGTGACCCCCGACTGGTGATCCGCCTCTCTGAGCCCTACTTTCTACATCTGTAAATGAGTGTGACTCCAGCTACCTCAGGGAGCTCTGGCCAGGCTCCAAGAGTGAGGGCAGTGAGTGCTCGTGGGATTAGGGAGGATTTTTATCCGTCTGACCCTGACCAGGGTTGTGCTGGAAAAGGCTGCCTTTGGAGTCAGAAGGATGAGTGTCGATCCTGGCTTTGCCCCAGGTGGGCCTCTCTGAGCCTCGGTTTCTTCTTCTGGCAAGTGGGTACCTACTAGTGCTGTGGGCAATTGAGCAATGTCACGTGCTGGTGCCGCCCTCCACACCAGGCCCGGCCTTCTGGGGGTCTCTTGCTGTTGATGGGTTGGACTCAGAGGAGTTTGGCATCCTTGAGGGATGGGCTGCCCCAGATGAGTTCCAGGGGCCCAGGCAGGGTGGAGCGACTCAGCCCCCTTGGGGCCATGCTCCCTGCGGATCTCCCAGGTGGACTCCCTTCTCCTTAACTCTGCTGCTGCCAGGGGGGTCTTCACCCACATGGAACTTCCAGAGGCCAAACACTAGTTCCTACTTCTACAAACACCCTTCCTTTCTCCCATGCACCCCTGCAGAATACTCCTATCCATCCCTCAAAACCCATCTCCAAATCATCTTTTAGCAGAGCACTACCTGGTTCTTGCCCTCTGCTTTCTCCTTCGTACCATTCTGGTATCCGTGATGATATACAGGGCTCTTTCTCACCAAATTGACTGAGGTGCATGGGTCAAGGGTCCTGCTTACTCCTTCCTGCCTCCCAGTGCCCAGCAGAGGGCTCAAAACCAGGTAGATCCTTCTTAATTTGTCAAATTGAATTTCCAACTAATCTCTGAGGAGCGTGCGAGGGACCTATGGAGCTCTGACCCTGTAGATCTCTCATTTAACCCTAAGAGACGAGGATCAACGGCCGTCACGCAGACAGGGAAAAGCGGGACTCTGCCAGGGGAGAGCTGGGATTGGGCTCAAGGTGGAGGAGAGGGGTCTACGGCCCGCAGAGAACCGGGGAGGGGCGCAGAGGCAGGGAAACCAGCTGGGACTGAGCAGGCTCCGCTTCCTGGGCTGAACTCCAGCTGGCACGGAGGGCGGGTGTGACCCGGGGCTGGGCTCGGCCCTGCTTTTGGGAGCCTGTCCCTTCAGAGCGGCCAGGGGCACATATGGGCCCCGTCCTCTTGCTCAGCATTCTGTGGGCCTGTGGGGGCGAGTGGCTGGTCTGCAGGTTCACGGGGCAGCTGCAGTGTGAGCCCGAGGGCTGGAGGGGACCTGCAGAGGCGCCGGGCTCCCTGCTTGCTAGCTGGGAAGCCTTGGGCGAGGTCCCAGCCCTCCGAGCCTCTGTTCTGCCAGAACAGGACTAGTATTGCACCCATGGGTGGTGAGCCTCGCTGCAGCCAGGGCTCCTTCGTGTGGCATCCTAGTGACCTCTGGGAGGAGGCCACCCTGCTGACCAGCAGAATCTGCTCTCTGGCTTCCCTGGCTCTGGGGAGGGCCGCGGAAGGGCGGGGAGTACTCAGGAGGTAGGGGGTGTCCGGGGGCAGCCTGGTGGGACCAAGGCCTGGAGGAGCCGTGGGGCGTCCTGAGACTGCGCAGAGCCCCACCCTGCGGCGATCTCCCCACCCTACACACATCTGCTCCTTTCTCTGCCCCCAGGACGGACCTACACCTGCACCAGCTGGCAGACAGCAGCTCCTTCGGCATGGGCGTGTGGTCTAAGGTAAGGGGCATCCGTCCTGAGGGGCGGGGTGAGTCGCAGCCGGGAAGGGGGTTGTAGCAGGGTCCCCTGCCACTCATCGCCTTTGGCACTGGGGTTTATATTTGGCTGGCGGGGAGGCCTTTGTAGGGTCTGGGCTGGTTGGGGAAGCGAGACTTGTGTATATCAAGGGAGCCAGGAGGTGGTGTAGGTACAGGCTCGAGCATATGCACTGGGACCATGGCCGAGGCTTAAACTTGATTCCAACGCTTACCTCGGGCACTCAACGTAACTTCTCTGAACCTCTGTATCTTCTTCTATAAATTAATGATGGTACCAATCTGTGCCTCACAGGTGCTGTGAGGGCGAAAGAACGCAGAGGGCATGATGGTGATGAAGGAGGGTGGGGCCCTCACATGCGGTTTCCCAAAACAGGTGCTCTGCTTGAGGAGCCTAAAAAGAGGGAATGGTCCCCTTCTCCCTCAGCCCAGCTCCACCGCCTGATGTGAGGGCTATGCTGAATGAATTTTCAGCGTAGCAGAGGTGGAAATTAGTGCAAGCATGTGAGATAAGAAGATGCTAGAGGTTGATGAGATGCCGTGGGCACCAGAGGACAGTTGAAGGAGCTTTGTGGCCTCAGTCGCGGCAGACTTAGGCAAGAGACAATTGACCTGGGTTTTGAAGGCTGAGTAGGAGTTTTCCGGGTGAAGGGGAATAATAGATAGATAATTTCCTCTCCAAAGTTCCCTTCCAAATGTACAGCAAATGAGTGGTGCTGGTAGACTTGGCGATCCCCATGCCAAAAAAAGAAAAAAAAAAAGAATTTCAAACCATGCTTCACGCTGTGTATACAAACTGGCCAAAAATGAATCATGAACCTAAGAAAAACGCAAGGCCATAAGATTTCTAGAAGAAAACAGGAGAAAAATATCTGTACCCTGAGGTCCAGCAAAGACTTCCAAGATGCAGCATCGAAGTCCTAAGAGAACCAGTTGACGCCGTCAAAATGCAGAGCTTATGCTCATGTGCTTGATTTATAAATGAAGCTTTGTCTTTGGCCTGCATGGAAAGGAGAGGACCGAGTGTGAGGGAAAGAGCTCCGGGGCCCCATATGCATAAAGGAGGAGAACTGCGTGTCCAGATTTGTCCAGTTGTGCATTGGAAAGATGGACAGTTCATCCGTCATCAAACTGACCTCGTGAAACCGCCACACGCGCCCGTGGCTGTGTACGCACAGTGTCTGAGTCAGCAGCTCCTTAATTTCCCCAGTGCTACTGGTCCAGGGTCCCCACTCTGAGAACCACAGGGGCTGTGGCTGAGTCCGTGTGGCTCCAGCTTTACCGCCCAGGGCTCGTCCGTGCCCCACCAAACCCATTGCCCCCGCGACTGGGGGCCACTAGGAGCCCAGACTTGACCTTGAAGGCAGGAGAAGCTCCCCCAGCGCTGGGGTCCTCGTCTAAGGAGCCTGGCCGAGCGTGCACACTTGAGTCAGTGAGTTGTGTGTTTTCCTGTTGTTTCGGAGGAGGAGAAGGCCCCGGTTGGGCCTGGGAGCTCTGTTTGTTAAGAGTGCAGAAAAGAGCCGGTCACGGCGGGAATGAGTCAGGGAAGCATTTGAAGTATTTCTCCTCTTTTTTTTTTTTTTAATTCATCTTCTGTGTTTCTATTGGGTATTTTTTTAGATCAGTTGATTTTGGGAACTGGTGGGTGTTTCTTTGTCCTCTCTCTGCTACCCAGCGGGTATCAAGAGAAGGTTTTCTCTCTGAGAACAGAAATGAAGTCTGAAACGCCACAGGGCCTTCACTCTTGCTTGAGCTGGTTACCCAGAGTTGGGCCGTTCAGCTGCTGTCTGTTTAAGGGAATCTGGTGGTCAGCAAATGCCCTCCCCACAATAGGAGTTACTAAGTATGAGTCCCCAGGGTTGTCGGGTTTTACAGATGGTGAGAAGATGCCCCTTGGAATTTGAAGTTCAGGTAATAGCATTAAGTAAGTCTCATATCTGAGCAAGCCTGGAAGGCTGCCTGGGGGAGGTGACCTCTTGTTGGTGCTGGAACAAGAGGGAAGTGAGGTACGGTCAGCCAGGGTTCTGCCCGGACCGAATACTAAAGGGAGACACTCTTCATACTGAAAAGCTCCCCGCTGCTTGTCTGGAATGGAAATGTAGCAGGTGTCCTGCATTTCACTGCCTCCTTCACTGCCCAACCTGATCCCTGGCTGAGCCTCCTGCGACCTCCTCTTAGCTGTCCCCCACCACCCGTGACGGCCCTGAATTCCGCGTCTGTTCCAGCTGTAGCTGTGGGTTCCATCATCCCCTGAAAATCCACAGACGGCTGTGGAGTGTGGGACAGCCAGGCTCATACCCCAGGACCAGCGCTGAAGCTGAGTGGCCTCCGACGGGTGACTTTCCTCCTGGCCTCACCTTCCTCGTTCGTAAAGCTGGGCTTGTAAGAGCCTCCCCGGCAGCCAGATTAAAGGAGACAAAGCCCACAGCCTGGGGATGGCGTGTGGCAGTGAAGTGAGGGCCGGTGTGCAGGGCAGGACCTCCGTGGCGAGGGCTCCGTCCTGGCCACCGCTTTCTGAGCCATGTTCTTTGGTGGCGCGAGCCGTGCTTCTTTCTCTTACTGGCTTTATCTCTGTTCTCCCCCAGTTTCTATTTTTAATAAAACATCTGCTTTTAAAAATCAAATTAATACATAGATCCTTCCAGAAAACAAAACGGCAGAAAACACACCCACTCACGCAGGCCGAGAGCGATGCTGACAGCTGCACCCACAGACAGCGGTGGACGGCGTTTCTACAGATTCTCCTCTGATGTTTTTCTAATGCAGACGTAGTTGGTGACCCTCCGTGTGTCATTGAAACTTTCACAAGCAGCGTTTTTGTGGCTGTGACGTTCCTGGTGGAGTCCTGGTTCCCTGTACCTTTCTCCTGATGCGGTTTGACTGATAAGCACCCTCTCACCTTGTCCTGAGGTCCTGAGCGCCAAGCTGGCTCTGGTCCTCTGTCCAAGGAGGTGACAGTTTCCCCCTTGTCTCCCTGGTAACAATCTCATCCCACATCACAGCGCTTGCTTGCAGAGCCTGGCTCCCCCTGGCCCTGAGCTCTGCGACAGTGGGTCTCCTGCCTCTCAGTCACTGCTGAATGTTCCAGGCACCACCCGCAGCCAGGTGTAAAGTAAGTGCAAAGCAAACGTTTGTTGAGTGAATAAACGATTGAGCAGACTCAGGGCATCACATCTTATCGTTTGCTGATCCTCTGCTGCTGTTAACTTGAACGTCTCCCCGCCCGGCCCCTCTGCCAGGTCTCCAGGGATCTCCTGACTTGCTCTGAACCCAGTGCCTGAGTCCTGGGAGCTGTGGTAGTGACTTGAAAACGTGGAGGACGGGGAGAGGGGATAGGAAGGCTCACGGCTCCCATTTCTCAGCCAGGCTGGGCCCTGGGGTCCTGGAATCCAGGACGAGCAGTGCGGTGGACCTGGCTCAGCAGGGGGACACGTGCGCCCCAGCTTCTGTGGCTCTGATTGGGGACACACACGGGTAGCTCATTGGCATTCACTCGTGGACAGACACTTGGTTTTTCAAGTGCTAATGACTTACCTGGGTCCCCCTCAGCACAGCTGTCTTTTGAGTGAGGGCTGCTATGGCCACTGCGGCAAATCTGCCCAGGCTGAGGCCAGGGTGGGATGGGGGTGCATATCTAGGAAGGCTGCCTAGAGGAGGAGGCAGCCCGGGCTGGACCAAGGTGGGAGGGAGCAGACCACCACGTGGCTGGGGACCCCAGGGTAGGGCGAGTGGTGGCAGTGCTGAGACCCTGGTGCTGGCCAGGTCCTTGGGGGCCACCTCTGCTGGCCACAGTTCAGCTTTTAAATGAAACTTATTTGCGATCTGCTCGGTGCCAAGACACATCTGAAATCACAGAGCTTTCTCGTAATTTTCTTCCACCTGTAATTTATTTTCTGCAAACAAGCCTGATTTTTTGAGGCACTTTTATTCATAGATTCAGTTGTCCGCGGAATGCCCAAAGGACAGGGCGTCTTTTGCTTGTGCCAGGGGCTCTGCTGGGAGCTCACTCTAGTTTGATCCTCCCACGGGTTCATTGAGGCAAGGGATAATCACAATCAAAATGATACCTATTTTCCCAGAGGAGCAGCCAGGCTCAGAGAGGTGAGTTTACTTACCTACGGGCACACAGCTTTTCGGTGGCAGAGGCGCGACTGGAACTCAATGGGCCTGACTCCCGTTCTGGCACTTGTTCTTCCCACTCTCTCATGTCGGTCCCCTGTCGTGACTGAAGACCTTGCTCTCTGGGTGTGTCCTCGGGTCCCATGACCTCTCAGCCTCCATTTTTCCACGGGTGGGAGGGCACGATAACACCCAGCTCCGTGGGCAGCTCCACGGCTCAGGAGCTCGTGGAGAGCCTCGCGTGTATTACCTTGGACCTGCACTATCTGGCGGCCTTGGGAAAGTGCCTTCACCTCTCTGAGCCTCAGTTTCCTCCTCTGTCAATTGGAGAGACCCAGGCCTGCCTCACACGGTAGAAGCACGAGTGGAATACAGGTGCTCGGCGATCGCCTGCTCTCCTGAGCTCCGCATGTGCAGAGTTCATTGGTGGAAGTCCAGTAGGGACAGACTCTGGAGTGCATAGCTCCGGGGCTCCTGGCTCTGGACCGGGGCCTGTCCTTGCCCTCCACAGTCTCCACGAGGGTCTTGCACCTTTGCAGGCCCCATGTGATGCTTCTCCTGCAGATGAGTCGAGTCAGCCGTCAGCATTTCCTCAGAGCTAGCTGGGGCCCAGGAGCCAGGGATGGGACCAGGCGGCTGAGGGGCGGGGCCGGGAGGCAGAGGAGGAGTCAGGATAGGACTCAGAAGAGGAGGGGCGGGGCCGGGAGGCAGAGGAGGAGTCAGGATAGGACTCAGAAGCGGAGGGGCGGGGCCGGGAGGCAGAGGAG
>PVKS010022334.1:0-33948 GCA_004027875.1 Aplodontia rufa | reverse complement strand
AAACATTTGGCCCTTGAGTCTCTGAGTTTGGGATATTTCCCTCAGCATAATTTTTTCCATCTCCATCCATTTGGCTGCAAATGCCATGATATCTTTCTCTCTAATAGCAGAGCAGAATTCCATTGTATATACATACCATAGTATTTGAATCCACTCGTCGAGGGAGGGGCACCTGGGTTGGTTCCATAGCTTAGCTATAGTAAATTGAGCTGCTATAAACATTGATGAAGCTGAATCTCTGTAATACGCCAATTCTAGCTCTTTCGGGAAAATACCCAGGAGTGGGATAGCTGGGTCATAAGGTGGTTCTAGCTGTACTTTTTTGAGGATTCTTCATGCTGCTTTCCAGAGTGGCTGTACAAGCTTGCAGTCCCACCAACAGTGTGACAGTGTTCTTCTCTTCCTACAGCCCCTCCAGCATCTGTCATTGTTTGTATTCTTCGTTTTTGCCACTCTGACAAGACTGAGGTAGAATCTCACTGAAGTTTTGATGTGCATTTCTCTGATTGCTAGTGATGGTAGAGCATTTTCTCAAATATTTATGGGCTTTTTGGACTTCCTCCATTGAGAAATTTCTATTTAGCTCCCTAGCCCATTTATTGATTGGATTATTTGTGAGTGTGGTGTTCAGTTTTTTGAGTTCTTTATATATTCTGGATATTAGCCCTCTGTCCAAGGTATAGCAGGCAAAGATTTTCTTCCATTCTACAGGTTCTCTCTTGACATTCTTGACTAATTCTTTAGCTGTGCAGAAGCTTTTTAATTTAATGCCATCCCATTCGTTTATTCTTGGCTTTAATTCTTGAGCTGTGGGAGTCTTGTTAAGGAAGGCAGTGCCAACACCTATGTTGTATAGTGTTGATCCTATTTTTTCTTCAGCAATTGTAAATTTGCTGCCTTAATTTCCAGATCCTTGAACCATTTTGATTTGATTCTTGTGCAGGGTGAGAGGTGAGGATCCAATTTCAGTTGTCTCATATGACTGTCCATTTTGTCCTGCACCATTTGTTGAACAGGCTGTCCTTCCACACTATGCTTTTGCCCCCTTTATCAAATATCAGATGGTTAAAATTTTGTGTCTCTCTCTTTTAAAGGTGGAGGGGGACAGAATCAGTTTTATTTATTTTTCCATCTGGCCTTTGTTTCTCCAACACTTAGTTGTGTATGTAGTGCTAGGTCTTGAACCCAGGTCCTCGTACATGCTAGGCAAGTGCTTGACTGCTAAACCACCTCTCCAGTGCCCCCAGCTCTTTTTTTTTTTTTTTTTTAAAGATAGAGGGACAGTGAGAGAGACAGAGAAAGAGAGGAACAACTTTATTGAGTTTTTCACATGGCCTTAGTTGCTCCAACACTCAGTTGTGTACGTGGTGCTGGGGTTTGAACCCGGGTCCTCGTGCTTGCCAGGCAAGCGCCGAAACAGTTGAGCCACCGCTCCAGCCCCTGCCCCCAGCTTTTTAAAACTAATGCGAAACTTATATAATATCTTCAGAATATGTATAACATTTATACCTGAAATATAATGAGTTCTTTATACTGTGATCAGTGAGAGTCAAAAAGCTCTGTAAGTTATCTCCCAGATAATGGAATGGTTTGTTTTGACATTGTTTTACTTTTTCGAAATGTTTTATTTAAAAAGATATATAGACTTACAAGAAGCAGCAAATATAGTAGAGAAGCCCCATCATCCAATTTATCCAAGTGGTAATATCTTAAATAATTGGAGTTACAAAACTAGGAAATATATATTGGGACGACACAGCTAACTAGACAGTAGATCTCATTCTGATTTCATCAGTTTTTGCATGCACCAATTGTTCTCTTTTTCTTTTCTTATGTCTATGTGTATATTTATATGACATTTAAAAAATAATTTTAAGAATTTTTTAGAATTACATGAACATTATAATACAGAACTGGGCAGAGTAGTAGTTCACACCTTTGTTAGCCTAGTGATTTGGGAGGCTGAGGCAGGAGGATTGCAGCGTTAGTAAGTTAGAGACACTGACTCAGGATAAATAAAAAGAAGTAGCTCAGTGGTAAAGTGCCCTTGAGTTCAGTTCCAAGTACCAATAAAAAAAAACTTTAAACAATTTTCCAGTCAGTCTTCACCCACTAACCCCTACTTTTACATTCATGTAGTATTTTGTTGTAATGAAGGAACCAACATTGGTTCATTACCACTAATGAAACTCTGCATTTTTATTTGAATTTTACTAGTATTCCTAATGTACTTTTTCACTTTCTAGATCATATCCAAGATACCACACCTCATTTAGCATTGTGTCCTAAAGCTTATGTGGGCTATGACAGTATTTCAGATTTTCCTTGTTTTGGGTTATTTTGACAGCTTTGAAGAAATTATTTTGTAGACTGTCCATCAGTTTGGTTGGTTTGATGTTTTTCTCCTGGCTAAGCTGGTTTCACAGGGTGTTGAGAGGAAAACTCACAGAGGTGAAGCACAGTTCTTATCATATCAAGAATACGTGTCATCAGTGTGACTTATCATTGTTTATGTAGATGTCACCTGGCTGAGGTAAGGTTGGGCAGGTTTTTCCATTGTAAACTTACTTTATTGCCCTTTTCTGACTGAGCTGTGCAACCAAGTCATTAAGCAAAGCTTATGTGCAAGTATGGGGAGAATTCACCTCAACCTCCTGCAGGGATTTCTCCATAAAAATTATTTGAGTTCTTCTAACAGGTCTTTTTAAACTTCACAGGAACATCATGAGTACTGAATCAGTCTAACGTGTCTGTTCTTTGCAGGGTGGAAAACCCCGTAAGCACCGGAAGGATCGGCTACAAGATTTAATTGACATAGGCTTTGGCTACGATGAGACAGATCCATTTATTGATAACTCAGAGGCTGTGAGTAATGTGTCTTTAATATAGCAGCAAATTTATTGGGGTAGTGGAAGTTTAGGGTAACTTAACTAGTTCAATGAATGTTTTTGTTTGTACCTTTTAAAACCATGTTACTGCTTAAAGATCTAAACTTTTTTTTTTTAAGAGAGAGGGACCGTGAGAGAAAGAATCAATTTTAGTTTCTCATGTGGCTTTCATTCCTCCAACACTTCACTGTGTACACGGTGCTGGAGTTCAAACCCTCGGACTCCCACATGCCAGGCAAGCGCCGTAACTGCTGAACCACTGCCCCACTCCAGATTTTTTTTCTTAAGAATACAGATTTAGAATTTTGTAATGTTGAGTTGGTTCACAGTAAATCATTATACTTCTGTACTGACCAGGTTTTGGCAAACATCTTTTTCTGTAAAGGGCCACATGGTATAAATATTTTAGGCTTTGTGGACCATGTGATCACTATCACAGCTACTCTGCCATTGTAGTGTGAGAGCAGCCACAGACAATGTTTAAGCAAATGAGTCTGACTTATAATGAAATTTTATTGATGGACTCTGAAATTTAAATTTATGTGATTTATCTTTTTCTGTTTCTTTTTTTGATGATGCTGGGGCTCAAACCCAGGACTTAATGTATGCCAGGCAAGCACCTTCCCACTGAGCTACACCTTAGCACCCAAATTCGTGTGATTTCATGTATCATGAAATCTTCTAATTATTCCCCCAGTCATGTAAAATATGGGGCTAGAGCAGTGGCTCAGTGGTTACAGTGCTTGCCTGTATTGCACAAAGTCATGAGTTTGAACCCCAGCACCACATACACAGTGGAGTGTTGGAGCAACGAAAGCCACATGAGAAACTAAATAAAATTTGATTCTCTCTCTCTCTCTGTCCCTCTTTTAAAAAAATTAAAAAAAAAAAATCACTATTTTTTTGGTGGTCCTGGGGATTGAACCCAGAACTTCACACATGCTAGGCAAGCGCTCTACCACTGAACTACATCTCCAGTCCTTTCCACTTATTACTTTGAGCCTAGCTCAGTTGCCCAATCTGGCCGCAAACTTGTAATCCTCCTCACTCAACCTCTCAAGTTGCTGGGATTACAGGCACGTGCCACTGCTCCCTGCATAAGTCATCACAACTTTTGTACTTAGTCTTTTTTTTTTTTTTTTTAAGAGAGAGAGAGGAAAAAAGAGAATCAATTTTATTTAGTTTTTCATCTGACCTTCATTGCCCTGACACAGCTGTGTATGTGATGCTGGGGTTTGAACCCAGGTTCTAGAGCATGCCAGACAAGCACTTCAACCACTGAACTATTGCTTCAGCCCCAGTCTTAAAATTCTTACAGTAATTAATAGGGCATGTGTATTCCTTGCCTATAGCAAGGATTTTTTCATAAAAAAAAAATTGTGACCTAAAGCTTAATTGTATAATATGAAAAACTGTAGAAGCAGAGTTCTGGAGATCTTAGGTCGCAGCTCTCTTTTCACTGTTAGATATGTGGTTCCCTTTTTCATTCCGTGTGGACACCTTCATTTGGTTGAGATGGCATTCACTACATGTTTGCTTTTTGTCCACCGTCAGCAGATGAGGAGATAATGTTAAACCTTAAAATCGAGGCCTTGAAGGCATAGTCTGATTTAGGCAGTTTGAGCTCTTTGCTCTCAGTTGAGCGCCTGGCTCATTCTAGATCCTCAAGTATATGCTTCTTGACTGGGCAGTTATTTTTTTAGCTTCCCTTTAAAATATATGTTCTTTTTCTTGTAAACATTTTTTACAATGTTCCCACTTAAAGTATAGTGCTAAGACAACCATACAGATATGGTAGGAAAGGAAATTTATTCTATCTGGACATTGAGCTGTATGTTTTAATGTGTTTCAAGTTCTTATCAGAACCATTTGCCATTAAGAATAAGTAGCAGTGCGGAGAGGGGATAAAGATGGGTAATTGTGGGGGGGGGACTTTTGGGATAAATCTAATTTTCAGAATCTATATATATTATATTATTTTGTTAGAAGCTTGTGTGATTGTTCAACAAATAAATTTCTGAATTAAAAAAAGAATAGTAGCAGTGGAAAGGAAAAAAGTCACTCAGATCCTTAACTTTTTTCAACAAGAGATGTATCCTTTCTTAAAATGATTAGAACTAATTTTTATTCCATATATGAAGTTTTTCTAAATTTATTCCATGAATATCCTCATTACAGTCCTTTTTTTCTTTAAGAGAGTGAGAGAGAGAATCAATTTTATTTTTTTATCTGGCCTTTGTTTCGCCAACACTTAGTTGTGTATGTGGTGCTGGGGTTTGAACCTGGGAGCTTGTGCATGCCAGGCAAGCACTCCAGCCCCTTTTTATTACTTTTATTTTTAATTGACAAGTAATAATTGTACCTGTTTATGGGGTACAATATAATGCTTTGACACGTATACATTTTGTAATAATCAAGGTAATAGCTGTCACCTCAAACACCATTTCTTTTTGGTAAGAACATTCAAAATTCTCTGTGCTAGTTATTTTGAAATATACATTATTATTAACTATAGTCACCCTATACTGCAATAAAATACCAGAATGTTTTTTTCTAACTGTAACTGAACTTTTGTTGATTAGTGCATGTCTCCTTCCCTCCTCTTCTACTCCTAAGCCTCTGATGTCTACCATTCTACTCTCTACTTCTATGAGTTCAGTTTAGATTCCACATATAAGGGAAATTATATGGTATTTTTCTACCATATAATCAATGTCTACCACATAATCAACTCAATTGTTGAAAATGACAGAATTTTCTGTTCTTTAAGGCCAAATAGCATTCCACCATATACATATTCCATTTTTTAAAATTATTTGATTCATTAATAGATTGTTTTATATCTTGGCTATTATGAATAATGTTGTTGAACACAAGAGTTACAGACATCTCTTTGGCATCCTGATTTCCTTTTCTTTCTCCACTCATTTCTTTTCTTCTTAATTAAACATGATTAAGCATGATGCCTTTGGTACCTAATAGTAGGATTGCTAGGTTTGCAGTGAGTTTTGCAGTTAGTATGTAAGGAAAATGTTGCCATGATGAATGAATTTCTTTGACTTTTATAGAATTATAGACTATATGATATATCTCAAACTTTTGTTTAAATCTAGTATGATGAATTAGTTCCTGCTTCTTTAACAACAAAATATGGAGGCTTTTACATCAACACTGGCACTCTGCAGTTTCGCCAAGCTTCAGATACTGAAGAAGAAGATATTACAGAGAACCAAAAGCACAAACCACCCAAGGTGAGTTTCTTCAACATTGCAATGATAAGGAGAATGTTGAATTAATAGGATATACTTTTTGAATGTTGCTTGTGCCACAGCTGTGAATGTAAGGAAAAGTAAAATATTAACCATTGCTTAATGGCTCTGTACTTATTTATGTGTTTTAAAATAAAAGTGTATGGATATGGGAAAATATATACATCATAGGCAGGATTACATTTTATTTTACTATTATTCTCTACAGTGTGCTAATTGTCTACTGATTCTGGGATATAGTTAAATTTGTAGGATAGGTAAGACTTGCTATAGAAATGACTGTTAATAACTTACCTTTCCTGAGATCTACTTTGTAACAAATTCTATAGAATTGGATACACTGTATTTGAGAAATGAATGATAATGAGGGCCACAGACTTATTTGAACTAGAATCTCCAAAATGTTTTTCAAAAATCCAAATTTGAAGGCCCTACCCAAGAGAACTGAGTCAAAACCATAGGTGAAGTGCTCATGGACTCCCAAATCCTGCACTTTTAACAAGTAGTTCTCATACACTCTGACATTTGAGATAAACTCCTGCCCTGGATGTTGGACTGCTAACATCAAAGAGGAGAGCTTTGATAGTTAGATAAATGATACATTCTTAAAATAAATTTAAAAATAAATAAACAATCCATTCTTTTATCATTTTTGCAGGTTCCCAAAATAAAAGAAGATGACATCGAAATGAAGAAGCGGAAACGGAAAGAAGAAGGGGAAAAGGAGAAGAAGCCACGGAAAAAAGTACCCAAACAACTGGGGTAAGTTCAATTAACCCTAAGAGGGAAGTAGTGTCACCGTCTGTTCTTCTTTTGAAAAGGTAGAGTTACAGTTTTTTCAGAGTAACTTCATCAAATTTAATAGAATACATTTACAAATATGTTTTGATAATATTGTGTTGTATATTAAAAAGTAGAAGGTTTTGCCATTCAAGAGACTCTTTTCTTTTCCCCTCTTTTTTTTTTAATTTATTTTTTGGCAGTATTGGTGATTGAACCAGGGCCTCAACCATGCTAACCAAGAACTCTACCACTGAGCTAAATCCCCAGCCCTATTTAACTTTTCTTTTTTTCCTTAGGGAGAGAATGAGAGAGACAGAATCAACTCTATTTTTTCATTTGTTTTTTGTTTTCCTGACACTTAGTTGTGTATGTAGTGCTGGGGTTCGAACCCAGGTCCTTGTATATGCTAAGCATGCACTGTAACCGCTGAGCCACCACTCCAGTCCCTATTTAGCTTTTTTTTTTTCTTTATTCTTTTTAAAGAGAGGCAGGGAAAAAGAGAAAGAGATGCAGAAACAATTTTATTTAGTTTTTCATCTGGCCTTTTGTATCTCTGACACTTAGTGTGTGTATGTGGTGCTGGGGTTTGAACTTTGGTCCTTGTGCATGTCAGGCAAGCACTCCACCTGCTAAACCACCAATCCAGCCCCCCTATTTAGCTAATCTTAACGCTTGTAACTTCATGTGAAATCTTGTTGGGAAAAACCAAATAGAATTTTTCAAAAGCTTTAAGTCAGCCAGGCATGGTGGCACAAACCTGTAAGTAATCCCAGCAACTCTGGAGGCTGAGTCAGTAGAGTTGAAAGTTTGGAGAGCAGCCTGGACAAGTTAGCCAGACCCTGTCTCAGAATAAGAAGGGCTGAGGATCTGTGGATATAGCTTGGTCATAAAGCACCCCTGGGTTCAATCCTCAGTACCAAAAAATAAATAAGGCTTAAGTTACAAGAATAAAATATTTGTATGACACAATTAAGAAATTGCCATTTGGGACTGGAATGGTGGCTCAGCAAGTAAAGGCACTTGCCTGGCATGCGCAAGGATGGGGTTTGAACCCCAGCACCAACGAAAGTCATATGAAAAACTAAATAAAATTGATTCTCTCTCTCCCTCTCTCTTAAAAAAAAGGAAGAATTGCCATTTGTCTTTACCTCTCAGTAGCATTTTTCACAGATCTAAGGTTAAGATTTATAAAAGATTGGGTTTTCTGTTCCTCCTTTACAGGGAAGAACATCTACTTTTGAGGCTATCTGTATAAAGATTGAGATGGGCACAGGGATGCACGCCTGTAATTCTAGCATCTTGGGAGTCTGAGGCAGGAGGATGGCAAGTTCAAAGCTAGCCTCAGCAATTTAGTAAGGCCCTGAGCAACTTAGTGAGACCTTGTCTCAAAATAAAAAGTGCAAAGGCTGGGGATGCAACTTAGTGGTAAAGCACTCCTGGGTTCAATTCCTGGAACTTAAAAAAAAAAAGTTTGTTGTAGAAAGGTTTTTCCCCTCTCCTAAGCATGGAGATATAGTCATAATCGTGACCTGGAGTCTTTTTAAGGTTTTGTAGCACATGGAGAAAAAACATCTATAGGATTTGGAAAAGATTTCCTAGAGGAAGTAATAGCTAAATTGAGACTTTCTCCATGGTTCATATAGGGAGAAAGTTATCAATGAGAATTACACATGTCTGGTTGCCTAACATGGCTGTTCCTTGAATGGAAAGTGAAAGATGATCAGAAGATAGTAGCAGTTAGAACAGGATCTTAGCAGAGAACATGGTAGTGGATGAAGGCTTGAAGATCAAGACTGGATTTTGCCGCAGTTTGTAACACAAACCACGTATTCTCCCATAGGTGAAGGGGGATGATAATGAACTTCTGCTTGTAAGGCAACTCTTTTTCAGAAAAAGTGCATTTCTTTACTCTGTTCTTAATGTGACTACTTTATAGGTGGGTTAGAGAATGTGCACTTTGCAAAAAGAATAGAAATTTAACTTTGGCCGGGCATAGTGGTGCACGCCTTTAATCCTAGAAGGTCGGGAGGTTGAGGCAGGAGGATTGCAGATTCAAACCTAGCCTCAGCTAGGTTAATTAAGCTCCGCTTGGTTCGATCCCTGGTGAACAAAGGAAGGGAGGGAAGGAGTGAGGAAGGAAGAAAGAAAGGAATTTAACTGTATACTTTAAGAAGGAAGGAAGAAAGGAATTTAACTTTGTATACTTTAAGGAAGGAAGGAGTCTAATTTTATATACTCTAATAAACCTGAGCTACATTCAGTTTTATTTCTTTCCTTTGTCTTTACTCCTTTCTTTTTCCTCATTATCATGGCTGTTTACCTGTCTACTTTCCATGAGTGACAGTCCAGATGATGTTGAATGTAAAATGATGATGCTTTTGTAAAAGTATAATTTAATGAGGATTTAAGAAGAAAATCGCTCTTTCCCCTATCAGATGATTGTTTTAATTCCATGACTACATATTTACAGGCATTAATTAACCTTTAAAATTATATAGCTTTACTGATCACTTTTTTCTTCACAGAGTTGTGGCTCTAAATTCACACAAGTCTGAAAAAAAGAAGAAGCGCTACAAAGATTCTCTGTCTCTAGCTGCCATGATACGAAAATTTCAGAAAGAGAAGGATGCATTAAAGAAAGAGTCTAACCCAAAAGTCCCAGTGACCTTATCGACCTCCTCTCTTACCAAACCCCCCTGTGCTGCTACAGCATTGGGGAATGACGTCCCGGACTTAAATCTCAACAGCACCGATCCAGAGCTCCCCATTTTTGTTAGCACAAATGAACACGAATTGTTTCAGGAAGCTGAAAATGCCCTAGAGATACTGGATGATTTTGACTTTGACAGATTACTGGATGCTGCTTCTGATGGGAGCCCCCTTTCTGAGTCAGGAGGAGAAAATGGAAACACCACCCAGCCAACCTTTGCCTCTCAGGTTATGCCTAAGGTGATACCTACACTCCCAGAGGGTCTACCTGTACTTCTTGAAAAACGCATTGAGGACCTCCGTGTAGTAAGTGTAATGATTCTCTTGGTTTTTATTTTCTGCACAAACAGCAATAGTGCTTCTCTCTCTCTCTCTTTTTTTTTTTTTTAAAGCGGGAGAAGGACAGTGAGAGAGAGAGAGAGAGAGAGAGAGGATCAGTTTTTTGTTTTTTGTTTTGCAGGGCTGAGGACCAAACTCGGGGCCTTGTGCGTGCTAGGCAAGTGCTCTGCCACTGAGCTAAATCCCCAACCCTGAGAATCAGTTTTAATTGAGTTTTTCACATGGCTTTTGTTGCTCTGACACTTAGTTGTGTACGTAAGTGCTGGGCTTTGAACCCTTGTACTTGTGCATCCTGGGTAAGTGCTGTAACCACCGAGTTAACGCTCTAGCCCAATGCTTCATTTTTTTAAAGCCAAAAATTATAACCTGTAATCCCAGTGCTCTTATAGCAACAGCTTTTGTGTGTGTGTGTGTGTATGTATGTATGTATGTATATGTGTATATATATATATGTATACATATATATACACATACATATATATATATAAATAAAAAGAGGGACAGTAAGAGAGAGAGAAAGAGAGAATCAATTTTTATTTGGTTTTTCATGTGGCCTTCATTGCTCCAACACTTAGTTACATATGTGGTGCTGGGGTTTGAAGCCATGTCCTCTCATATGCCAGGCAAGTGCCGTACCTGCTGAGCCATCACTCTAGTCCCTAGCAACAACTTTTTATTTTCCATATTCCCTTGTAGTCATTAGCTACTTGCATAGGCCTTTTTTTCTTTCTTTCTTTTTTTAAACATAGAGAGAAAGAGAAAATCAGTTTTATTTTTTCATCTGGTTTTTGTTTTTCTAACACTTATTTGTGTATGAGGGGCTGGGATTTTTTTTTTTTTTTTAAGATAGAGGGACAGTGAGAGAGACAGAGAAAGAGAGGAACAACTTTATTGAGTTTTTCACATGGCCTTAGTTGCTCCAACACTCAGTTGTGTACCTGGTGCTGGGCTTTGAACCCAGGTCCTTGTGCTTGCCAGGCAAGCACCGAAACCGTTGAGCCACCGCTCCAGCCCCTGAAATTTTTTTGTTGCTTTTGGTGGACTGAATACCTTTATTTTATTTATTTATTTTTATGTAGTGATGAGGATTGAACCCATTTCCTCATACGTGCTAGGTAAGCACTCCATCACTGAGCAATAGTCCCAGACCCAGGTGTTTTCTTTGAAGTTGATATAACTCTAGTTAAAACATGAGTATAGTTGATTTTTTTATTATTTCATTTCCCCTTATAAGTATTTTTTCATGTAGGTTTCATAATTTTTTTTAAGAGAGAGAGATAAAGAGAGAATCAATTTTATTTAGTTCTTCATTTGATCTTCACTGCTTTGACACTTTGTTGTGTATGTGGTGGGTTTTGAACCCACATCCTTGCACATGCCTGGCAGGCTCCATAACCGCTGAGCCACCGTTCCAGCCTAGGTTTCATAAATTTTTTAGCTATATAGTCATGTAAAGAAAATAGGGCTGGAGCGGTGGCTCAGCGGTTTCGGCGCTTGCCTGGCAAGCACGAGGACCTGGGTTCGGACCCCAGCACCACGTATACAGCTAAGTGTTGGAGTAACTAAATCCATGTGAAAAACTGAATAAAGTTGTTTCTCTCTTTAAAAAAAAAAAGAAAATAGTGCAGGGCTGGAGTGGTGGCTTGGCAGTTGCAGTACATGCCTGGCTTGTGCGAGGACTTGGGTTCAAACTCCAGCGCATTGTACACAACAAAGTGTTGAAGCAATGAAAGCCATATGAAAATCTATATAAAATTGATCCTCTGGGGCTGGAGCAGTGGCTTGGCAGTTATGGCACTTGCCTGGCATGCCCAAGTATGCTAGTTAGAACCCAAGCACCATGTACACAACGAGGTCTCGGTGCAACAAAGGCCACATGAAAAACTGAATAAAAATAGTTTTTCTTTCTCTCACTCTCACTGTCTCTCTCTCTTTAAAAAGAAAAAATTGATCCTCTCTTTCTCTCTCTCTCTCACTGTTCCTCTTTCTTTAAAAGAAAGAAAGAAAGAAAGAAAGAAAGAGCAGTTGGCACCTGTCACGCACCTATAATACCAGTGGTTCAGAGGCTGAGTCAGGAGGATTGCAGTTTCAAGGCTCAGCAACTTAGCATGTCCCTAAGCACCATAGTGAGACCCTGTCTCAAAATAAAAAAATCAAAAGGGTTAGGGATGTAGACCAGTGGTAAATTGCCTCTGGGTGAAATCCCCTGTGATGCGCTCCCTCCTCCTGCCCTGACAAAGAGAGCAAAGAAAGGAACAAATAAAAATATAGCAGAAATGTACCTGAACTCGGTCTGAACTGTTTTGATACCTAGTTATTTTATAACCTACCTTCCCAACTAATCAGCAATACACATGCATTTTGTTCCCAATAAGATAAAGTTAAGAGCGTAGTCAGGTGCAGTGGTGTAATCCCAGTGACTCAGAAGGCTGAGGTAAGAAGAGTACAAGTTCAAGGCCAGCCTCATCAATTTAGTGAGGCCCTAGGAGATTTAGTGAGACCCTGTCTCAAAAGAAAAAAATATAAAGGGCCAGGGTGTGGCTCAGTGATTATGTGCCCCTGGGTTCAATCCCTAGTACCAAAAAAAAAAAAAAAAAAAAAGAGCTGAGACTAACTTATCATGATAGATTCCTCTCCAGATCAACTTGGATTCATAATCTCCATTTTCTTAACTGGCTGCAAATCCAGTTGTATTTTACAAAGAGAGAATAAAATGTGCCAAACCTAGCTTAAAATGGTTTTTGATTATTTTGGCATGTTTATTTGAACTTACATTTTAGTCATTTCAGAACTTTTTTCCCTGACTATAAAAGCAGTACAGAATGTATTTCACACTTAGGGCAAGATCCCAGTATTGATATTTCCTACACCCAGTAGAAATAATCACTATAAAGCTGCTATTTTTCTGCACTTTAATCCATGTATCATCAAATATATTATTACTAAAAATCATCATTAATGGGATTGTAATGTTTGGTTTATTCTACACCCTGCTGTTTTTCTCTCTCCCAGCATTTCTCCATTATCCATTTCTTCATTTATTTCTTTCTTTTAACTTTTTTTTTTCTTTTCATTTTTTAGTAACAGGGATTGAACCCCTGGATGTTTAACCATTGAGTGACATCTCTAGACCCTTTTAGATTTTATTTTGAGACAGGTTCTTATTAAGTTGCTTAGGGCCTTGCTAAGTTGCTGAGGCTGGCTTTGAACTCACAATCCTCCTGTCTTGGCTTCCCAAGTGGCTGGGATTACACGCATGCACCACCATGCCCAGCTCTCTTAACTCTTTCTTAATTTTAAATATCTGAGTTAGGAAGCAGATTTATCTAATTTTTCCAACAACTGGTTCTTGGATTTTACTTATTTTAATCTGTATCATCTGTCTAGGATTTAGAGGAAGTGTGTTAATATATCTCATAGCCAGTGTTTGTTTTCGTTACAATTTGAATTTGCCATCATGTTTGCTGTTTGTTTAGTGATATCGATGAAAATTTGCTTGTTAATCTAATCTGAGGGTTTTCCCTTTAATCTCAGCATTTCTGTCTATGATGTATTGGCACTCTTTCCTTTCTAAGAAATGTAAGTGGAGATAAATCATATAACTTTTAAGTGGTAGAGCCAGAGTTTAAACACCAGGATTGACCTGATTCCAAAAGTATATGCTTTCTTCGTCCTCTTCTCTCCCATTCCTGAATTCTTTTTTTTTCTTCTTCTTCTTCTAGGTTTTAAAAAGTGCTAGTGGGGGGGCTGGAGCGGTGGTTACGGTGCTTGCCCAGCATGCGCAAGTACACGGGTTCAAACCCCAGCACCCACGTACACAACTAAGTGTCAGAGCAACAAAAGCCATGTGAAAAACTCAATAAAAATTGGTTCTCTCTGTCTCTCTCTCTCTCTCTCACTGTCCTTCTATCTTTAAAAAAAAAAAAAAAAGTGCTAGTGGGGCCCATCATTTCAGGTTGCCCTGTCCTTTTACTCACCCTGTGATGCTAATTCCTGTTTTCCAGTGCTGGGGAATCTCATTATCAGAACATTTACTGCTGGAGTACCCATAATTGCAAGTTGAAAAGCAAAGGTCACCCCCATGTGAAATGTTCACTAACAAACAGATCCTTGTAAAACTGGTCCCTATCACATCTCCCTCTGGTTTACCATTGGCATCTTCTCTTACCCTACATTAATGTCAGATGCTTTCACTGTGATTACTGTGCCAACCAATTGCAAAGTGAAATTGCCCATATCTCAACAGATGCAGGATTTAACCAAAACAGTGAAAGAGATGGTGCAGAAGTGATGCAATAACTATTAGAAAGCCTCCAAAAAAAGAAAGGAGAGTCTGGCAGGGTTTGCCTGGTTACATATGAAGAGGAGAAAATTAGCAAAGATAATGACAGAATGGAGCCTTTGAAGGGGATGATTAGAAATTCAAAGGGTTAGGAGACTAAAGACCTTTTTGCAAAATTGGCCTTCTTTTAAAAAATCTTGCTGATTTTTAGGACTATTTTGCAAAATTCACTTTCTTTCAAATCTTGCTGTGAAGGTCAAATGAGAAATGATGAATGCCATGTTTTACTATCTTACACCTTTTTTTCCTTTAAAAAAAAAACACTAAAATAAGTTTTGATTTCTTTTTGAGTCCTAGGAATTGGACCATAATTGTAATTATAATCAAAATGTGGTTAAATACAAAATAAAACTCTCATTAAAAAAAGTGCTAGCATTGTGAATCAAGTTTTTCAAGATGTGATTATTGATCATAATAGCTGCTGAGCTGTGGGTGATGGTGCCTGTAACCCCAGTAAATCCATTCTACTCAGCCATTTGGAAAAAATGAAATCATGGTCATTGCTGTATTAAATGGATGGAAATGGAGAAAACCATGCTCAGTGAAACTAGCCAAACTCAGAATCTGAAGGACCGAATGTTTTTTGTATGTGGAAGCTAGAGTACAGTGTAGGAAAGAGTGGGAGAGCAGTAAGTTCAGACATTGCACTCAAAAAGCATGGGTTGCCAGTGAACTGGGAGTAACCTCCCAGACTGGGGGAATGGAGAGGCAGAGGGAGAAGGAGGGGGAGGGGAAGAGGATAGCAAGGGTAAAGGGGGGCCATGTGATGTGTACGTGTACGAAAGTGTAACAACAAATCGCTTCAATACGTAAGGCTATAATGCACCAATTAAAAAAAGTATAATTCCAGCAACTCCAGATGCTGAGGCAGAAGAATTGTAAGTTCAAGGCCAGCCTGGACTGTCTATCTATTTATTTAAAAAAGAGAGGGACAGTGAAAGAGAGAAAGAGAGAATCAATTTTTATTTAGTTTGTCATTTGGCTTCCTTTGCTCCAAGACTTCATTGTGTACATGGTGCTGGGGTTTGAACCTGTATACTTGTGCTTGCCAGGCAAGTGCCGTAACGACTAAGCCACCACTCCAACCCCAGCCTTGACAATTTAGTGAGACCATGTCTCAGAATTAAAAATATGGTAACGAGGGGCTGGAGCGGTGGCTCAGCGGTTTCATCGCTTGCCTGGCAAGTACGAAGACCCGGGTTCAAACCCCAGCACCACGTACACAACTGAGTGTTGGAACAACTAAGGCCATGTGAAAAACTAAATAAAGTTGTTTCTCTCTTTCTCTGTCTCTCTCACTGTCCCTCTCTCTCTCTCTTTTTTTTTTTTTTTTTTTTTAAAGAGAGAGGGACAGTGAGAGAGACAGAGAAAGAGAGAAACAACTTTATTTAGTTTTTCACATGGCCTTAGTTGCTCCAACATTTAGTTGTGTACGTGGTGCTGGGGTTTGAACCCGGGTCCTCGTGCTTGCCAGGCAAGCGCTGAAACCGCTGAGCCACCGCTCCAGCCCTCTTTTTTTTTTTTTTAGAAACAATTTTATTTAGTTTTTTTTATGTGGCCTTCGTTGCTCTGAGACTTCGCTGTGTACCTGGTGCTGGGGTTTGAACTAGTGTACTTGTGTATGCTAGGCAAGCGCCGTAACCGCTGAGCCACCGCTCCCTCCCTGTCCCTCTCTCTTAAAAAAAAAAAAATATATGGTAACGATGTAGGTCAGTGCCCCTGAGTTCAATCTCCAGTATTGCAAAAATAACCTAATTAATAGCTAAATTGTAGCCACCGTTTATTTAGCAAAATTCAGTGCTATGTACTGAGGGGTGCTGCTGTGTCCCTCTTTGAAGTGCCCCCGTTGCCCCAGGAGATAGCCGCCCTGAGTGGGCTTGATCTGCTTTACTGATTGCACAGTCCAGTCCTCCCAAGAAACATGTGAGCCAGGCAGTGTTTTTCTCATTTAACTAAGGTTCAAGATGGCTTAGTGATTCCATCAGATTTTGTCATCTTGGGTTCAAGTTAGATGGATTAATAAATAACGTTTATCTTGAGTTGATCACATGATTAGCTTTTACATGTTTGAAGTAATCTATAATATTTCTAAATATGTTTATTTGATTTTAAAGACATTTAGCCCTGATGGAAATTGATCTGTTATTCTTTCATTTTCTTAGAATCATATAACTTTATCTGTGGTAGTCTGAAAAAGGATTCCCATAAGATACCCATATTCTGATCCCTTGAACCTGTGAATATTACTTTTTATGGTAAAAAGGAGATGGGGTTCTTTGTAGGTATGAAGTAGGTATCTAGAGATGGTGTAGGTTGTGGCCCCTGAGTGCAGTCACATGTAGTCTAGAAGGGGAGCAGAAGGAGATGTGTTGCACTTGAAAAAGGCCATGTAAAGTCAGGGCACAGAAATCAGAGGGCTGTTACTGCAGGCAGGGAATGCTAGCAGCCACAGGGAACAAGTTCTCTACCACAAACTTGGTGGCTTAAAAGTTTCCATTACAACGGAAATGTAATGGGACACAGTAGCACGTACCTGTAATCCCAGTGACTCAAGGGACTGAGGCAAGAGGATTGCAGGTTTGAGGCCAGCCTCAGCAACTTAGTAAGACCCTGTCTCAAAAAATATAAAAGGACTAGGAATGTAGCTCAGTGGTAAAGCACCCATGGGTTCAATCCTCAGTACCAAAAAACCCCAAATTTATTCTCAGTCTCAAGTCCAAAATCATTGGACTAAAGTTAAGGGCTGCACTCCAGAGGCTTGGGCTGCACAGCCCTGCTCGCACCTTGATTTCAGCCCAGTGATATGATTCTGGGATATGTACTAAAAGAATCAATTTCTATTTATTTCTGTTTAGCCACCTGGTTTGTGTTAATTTGTTTTAGCAGCTGTACCAAACTTAAACAATTTCCAGTTGAATTTGGATCTCACAAATGGCTTTACCTGAAACACAACTCATGTGGTATTGTGGTATTCTGTGTTAAGAAGTTCCTTCTTGGGGCTGGAGCAGTGGCTTAGCAGTTAGCCTGCTTGCCTGGCAGGCGCGAGTTCGTGAGTTCAAACCCAGCACCAAGTACACAGCGAAGTCTTGGCGCAACAAAAGCCACACGAAAAACTAAATAAAATTGATTCTTTCTCTCTCTTAAAAATAAATAAAAATTCTTTTTTTAAATTTTTCTGTTAGATAATTTATCTCAGAGTCCTTATGTATTGTGTTATATTGACAGTCTTTCTCATGTTTCACTAGGCTGCCAAACTTTTTGATGAAGAAGGAAGAAAAAAATTCTTCACACAGGATATGAATAATATTCTTTTGGAGTAAGTACTTCTCTTTTTTTATTACTAAAAAAATCTTAAGAATTATTCATTTAAAAATGCAGTAGTAGGTGGGAGGATCATAAGTTTGAGGCCAGCCAGAACAACTTAGCAGGATCCTCAGCAACTTAGACAATGTCTCAAAAAGTAAAAAGAACTGAGGATGTTGCTCAGTGGTTAAGCGCTGCTGGGTTTAATCCTTGGTATCAATTTAAAATAAATATATATATATATATTTAATTATATACACACATGCACACATATTTATGGATATTTTATATATACATATATGTATATATGCATATGTTTATGGATATATATATATATATATGTAGTAGGGCTGTGAGTTACAGATGCTGAGTGGATGGCTCAGCATGGCTCTTTCCTTTCAGTCTTATTTCATGTTCAGTTAACATTTGTCTCTTAGCAAAATTATGCATCTGCATGTACTGGTTCTGTAACTTTGTGCTTCCTATACTTGTAACTGCCAGAGCCATTGACCACTGTGCAGGATGAATATTAACCTGGACTTAAGATTATTTCGTGCCACTTTATGTGAAAATACCTGAGAAAGCTTAGAGTGTTTATACAAATTTGCTGATATTTTTCACCTGTTTTCACTGATGTGAGAAAAATAATTCCATTCATATCTAGTGAGGTTAATGATAATTCATACAAATTTTTATAGCCAAATGGAAAGTATGGTTCAATAAAAATATCTTAGTTATAGGGTGGGATGGAAGTACTGTGAAGGCAACAGAAGTTAGATTGGAAAGGAGAAGGTAAAAGCTGACATGTGAATTATTGATATTGATTGCAATACTGGGGCTTGAGCTCTTGGGTATGAGCTGCCTCTCCAGTCCTTTTTTTTTTTTTTTTTTTTTAAGAGAACAGGAGAGTGAGAGAAAAAAAAGAGAATCAATTTTATTTTCCCATCTGGTCTTTGTTTCTCTGACACCTAGTTGTGTATGTGGTGCTTGGGTTTAAACCCTGGTCCTTGTGCATGCCAGACAAGCACTTTAACCACTGAGAAACCCTTCAAGCCCCTCCCCAGTCTTTTTTATTTTTTATTTTAAGACAAGGACTGGCTAAGGTACTGAGACTGGCCTGGAACTTGTGATCCTCCTGCCTCAGCCTCCTGAGTAGTGGATATTATAGGTGTGTATCACCACGCCTGGCTTAGATTGTATTTAAGTTAGGTTTTATACTTAGCTATAATTTTGCACTCAAAGTTTGATAGTAATGAATCTGTAGGTTCTAAGGTTGTGGTTAAATAAGCTGTGCTTTTAATCTGTTGTCTCAGATTTTAACCATTGATTATAAGAATCAAGTATACAATTGACTGCAGCAGAACTAGGCAAAAAGTGATCAATGGTGAAAGCAGCCAATTTTACTTCTCTGATGAAAATTATATATGGCTAATTGTAGTGGCATACTCCTGTAATCCCAGTTATCTGGTGGCTGATGCTGGAGGATAGCAAGTTCCCAGGCAACCGCATCAACTTAGTGAGACCCTGTCTCAAAATTAAAATAGAAAGGGGTGTGGCTCAGTGGTTAAGTGCTCCTGGGATCAGTCCCTGGTTCAAATGAATGAATGGACAGATGGCCTGGGGATGTTGCTCAGTAGTAAAGTACCTGGCTTCATTTCCCCATGACTGTGATGATGATGATGATGATGATGATGATGATTTATAGCATCATATAGAAAGATTCAGGAAAACAGTGTTTCTTTTCTTTTTTTTTTTTTTTAAGAGGGAGGGAGAAAAAATCAGTTTTATTTAGTTCTTCATCTGGTTTTCACTGCTCCAACACTTAATTGTGTACGTGATGCTGGGGTTCAAATCTAGGTCCTCGTGCATGCCAGGAAAGCACTGTAATTGCTAAGTCACAGCTCCAGTCCCAAAACAGTGTTTCTAATACTATGATTTCTCTCTCTTAAATGCATGGTATGGACAGTATCTTATGAAATCTAAAAAAGAACCAATTGGTTTATTAGTTCTGATTACAATTTATAATTAATTATGATATTTTTATCCTGGATTACTTAAAAATGAACACAGAAAAATTTGTAGCGCAGTTTGCTGCTAGTATGTTGTCAGAGGAGTTTCTTTTTCCTGCCTTTCATTTTAGCCAGGTTAATGTATCTGCCTGGAAGCCAGGCAGTTGCTTCTTATTTGAGCTTCCACCTTTTACTTAGCTCCCTTTTAAGTCCCAGACTCAATAAACAGTGTAGCTGTTAGTCATCAGAGCTGTCCCAGATTCCATAACCAGGGATCTGACTAGCTCTTCTTTTTCTTTCCCCCTGAAAACCCTAACTGTAGTAGATCAGCTCTTTCTGTTTTGACTGAGACTGATCCTTTTTATTTTACTCTTCTGTAAGAGAGTACAACTGTTTCTGCCTTGAGAGAGTCGAGACCATCCTTGGGATATAGCATCTCAAATAAGCAGACTCAACATTCCACTAACAGGCTTCTCTGTTCAGTGCTTCCACATCTCTCAGGAAACAAATCTTGAAGTTTTTGGCGTTTTGGGGAGCCAGCTACATTTTAGTTCACAGGTGTGCCTCCATTTTCTCCAGCCCTTGAATTCAGAATTCAGTTTCTTCCTTTTTTAGGTTCATTATTCTTTCTGGCCTCTTTTTCTTCTTTCTTAAACAAATGTCCCTTATTTCTGTGGACTGAGTTGCTCTTCTCTTTTTGGGGATGTGGTGTTAGTGAAGATTGAACCCTGGGATATTTTTCCACTGAGCTAAATCTTACCCAGTCCTGTTTATTTCTTTTATTTTAAGACAAGTTCTCACTAAGTTACTTTAGAACTCACGAAGTTGCACAGGCTGGTTTTGAACTCACAGTCTTTCTACCTCAGCTTCCCAAATTGCTAGGATTACAGGTGTGTACCACTGCACCCAGCCTAAGGTGCCCTTCTAAGAGAGCCATATGATGGTTATTCAGGGTAGTGATTTCCATGAAATTATCCAGGTAATTGGCTCTGCCTCACCATTGCTTTTTTTTTTTTAGGGCTGAGGACTGAACTCGGGGCCTTGCACATGCTAGGCAAGCGCTCTGCCAGTGAGCTAAATCCCCAACCCCTCACCATTGTTTTCTTATGCTGGGGAGGAAAAGACATCAGTTTATTAGAATGGGAAACCTTTTTCCTTTTGCGTAATTAAATTTGACCTTGTTCTACAAATATACAACATGTTCACTTGTTTTTCTTCCCTGTTACGTGGAGCAAAAGTTGCTAATAAATCATGATATTCTTTTCCTGTGATCCTCTTCGGCCTCACTGTTCTGTCCAACAAATTGCTCTTGCTTGTACCATCTCTCCGTTTACACACTTAAAATAAGACCTATCTGCCATCTCTTTGTTAGATGCTCCTTTAAGGGGAGGTATCAATGAGTAGTGACTTGAATCTTGGTATAAAGGGATTTCTCTTCAGGGAGTCATCTCATCTTATATCTGAGTTGGAAGCCACTGGCTTTTATAAATAGGTCATTGAGTCAGTCTGTATTTGCCTGGAATCTCTTAGTACTTGGAGTTTCTGTTTTAATTTTCAGCATCAATAAACTTTTGATAATAAGACAAGCTTAGAAGGCTTCCTACCCATAGTCTAGACTTTTAGTGAAGATCTAACCACATGATGTTGTCTATCCAAATGTCTGCACACAGAACTCATGACTATAGTGATTGCTTTTAGTGAATCCTTGCATTTGACCCTCTGATTCTTATAGGTCTTAAACTTCTTTTATTTTTTAACTTTTTATTTAGCTTTTCCAATACCAAGGATTTTCTATTATCAATTCCAAGAAGTATAATTTTTCACATTTCAATTTTAATGAAATTGCAATGCTTTCTATGTTGTGGATATACTTGATATGGTAGGGTTTTTCTTCCCCCCCCAAAAAAACTATTAATTTAATCTTTGGATGTATCTTATATTTGTGAGAAGTACTTTAAAAACTCGCTTTATCTTCTGTAATAAAAAGTGATGATTTGAACACAGTTGGCCAAGAGACTGAATTTATTCATGGCCTTCAAATTTGTATCTGTTCTTATCTTTCTACAGGGGTAGTTGTCAGGTAATAATGTCTTCCATCTTGAGAGACACCTCTGTTATTGGTAGGTTTGTTCTACTGAGAATAGAACTATTGCAAACTGCCTTTTTAAACTATTAGGCTAAATACATATTTAACAATTTGTTTTGTATTTACAAAACCAATTTATAAGTAGAAATGGAAACTGCAGAATTCTAATAAATTGAACACATCATTAAGCATATTATCTTGTAATACCAACACAAAAAGGGAAGCAAAAACAAAGTATTTGCATCTATAGTTGGGGGTGGGGTATTTTTCTACTCTGAAGCTAGACTCAGAGTATTTTCTATAGTATTGCTATTTATTGGCAGGGGGGTTATTTCTATGGAAAGTACTGTCTAGGAAATCATTTGAATATAAATCAAGAACAAAAATCAGCTGCCTTTGCTGCCTTGCTTATTAATTCCACCTGAAAGAAATTCCGTACTATTAGAGTTCATTTCTTTCTTTCTTTCTTTTTATAAATCAGTATTGAGTTACAGCTACAAGAACTAGGCCCTGTCATTCGCAGTGGTGTTTACTCCCATCTTGAAGCTTTTGTGCCATGCAATAAAGAAACACTGGTAAAACGTCTAAAGAAGTTACATCTCAATGTCCAGGTAAGAGGAAGAATATAATAATAACTGCATCTAAGGTTTCATAACCTGAAAAACAAAAGAATTATTTCTTTTTAGGGCTTTTGTACGTTAATTGCTTTAAGAATCAGCTCAAATGGGTTTAATAACCATTGGAAATCATTGAAGGCATTTGGAGTCCCTGAAAAATATTTACTTCTTCAACAATTGGTAGATCTAGAGGAGAACGTTTAGTAAGACTGGTGAGACGTAGTGTAGCAGGCATGATTTGGCCAGCATTCACTTTTGTTACCAAAATATTTCGAATTGAGAAACATTAGTTCTTTCTCCATTCAAAGCAACTTAATGAATGAATGAAATTTATTATTATCTCAGAGTTTGTGCCGTTTCCTGGCTCCTTCAGACATCAGTAGTTGGAACTTACTTCAAATGACAGAAGTGGACACTAAAGGGGGGAAACTAGAATTAGTAAAACAACTTTTCTTAGATTATACAATATTCTCTAAAGAACATTTAAAGTTTGAAGTTATTTAAAATGTTTTTCCTTTAATTATGGAAGAAGTTATTTATCTTATTCTTGCTTTTATATAGTTTTAGCACGTAGATTGTATTCCTTAACTTTATATTGTTCAGTTTTACATTTTGAGCTTCTGTTTTCTTCAGCAACTTGCTGTTTAACACTCAACATTATATGCTTCAGATTTTTTTATGTGTACATGTAGTGAAAATCCATTCATTTTTACTGCTGTGTATATAGTGTCCTATTGTGTGAATATATACCAGTTAATTCCATGCAGATAATTTCAGCTACATAATTCTTCAAAAATGATCATCCAGGAACCATTTAAAAATGTTGACATTTAAAAATAGTATATTATAGCAGATAGTCATGTGCTTAATATTTATTAGTAAGTTTGCATGAGATAGATTAAAATGTTTATTAATGTATTTTTTTATTTATTTGTTAAATATGGACTTACAATTAGGAGGGAATGATTATCAAACAATCAAGAACAAATGTATAATGACAGAGCAAGCCAAGGCTGATGCCATTCCATGGTTTCCCCCCTTGGGTTCCCCATGGTTCCATGTTTCCCCCTATTAAACCCCCATGTTAAATGGACTTCTCAAGGAAGTGGAAGGCTTCCTTCTGAGTTGATTTCCCCATACTCCCTCCCTCCAGTCTCCTTGATATCCTTCTTATTCACTCCACCCTTCCCTGCCCACCTCCCCACATCTCCCAGCATCCTAGGCAAAATTCCCCGTTCGTGTAAAAATTCATACTTGTTGAGGTTATTATTAGCTTAGCCATCTATCATACTGTATCTGGTTATAGTCTAGCTTCCACAAATGAGAGAAAGCATTCTGCCCTTGAGTCTCCTAGTTTGGGATACTTCACTTAGCATAAGTTTTCCATCACCATCCATTTGACTGCAAGTGCCATAATATCGTTTTCTCTAATAGCCTAGTAGAATTCCTTTGTATATATGTACCAAAGTTTTTGAATCCATTCGTCCAGTGAGGGGCATCTGATTTGACTCTATGGTTTAGCTATAGTAAATTGAGCTGCTATAAACATTGATGAAGCTGTGTCTCTATAATATGCCAATTCTAACTCTTTTAGGAAAATACCGAGGAGTGGGATAGCTGGGTCATAAGGTGGTTAATTATTTGAGGGGTCTCCACACTGCTTTCCAGAGCGGCTGTACCAGTTTTCAGTTCCACCAGCAATGTGACAGTGTTCCTCTTTTCCCACAGCCCCTCCAGCATCTGTCATTGTTTGTATTCTTCATTTTTGCCACTCTGACTGGAGTGAGGTGGAATCTCCAGAGAAGTTTTGATTTGCATTATTCTTATTGCTAGTGATGTAGAGCATTTCTCATTATGGGCATTTTGGGCTTCCTCCATTGAGAAGTTTCTTTTTAGTTCTGTAGCTCATTTATTGATTGGATTATTTGTGATTTTGGTGTTTGGTTTTTTTTTAGTTCTTTATATATTCTGGATATGAGCCCTCTGTCTGAGGTGTAGCAGGCAAAGATTTTCTCCCATTCTGAAGGTTCTCTCTTGACACTCTTGACTAAATCTTTTGCTGTGCAAAAGCTTTTTAATTTAATTGCATCCCTTTCATTCATTCTTGGCTTTACTGCTTGCGCCATGGGAGTCTTGTTAAGGAAAGCGGTCTCGACTCCTATGTCATGTAGTGTTGATCTTATTTCTTTTTCAAGCAGTTGTAAAGTTATTGGTTTAATCTCCAGATCTTTGAACCAGTTTGGTTTAATTTTTTTGCAGGGTGAAAGGCAAGGATCCAATTTTAGTTGTCTACACATGGCTGTCCAATTTGTCCAACACCATTTGTTGAACAGGCTATCTTTATTCTACACTATGCTTTTGCCGCCTTTATCAAATATCAGAGACTTAAAGGTATAGGGGTTTATCTCAGAATGCTCTTACTCTATTCCATTCATCTTTAGTTCTGTTTTGATACCAGTACCATGCTGTTTTTGTTACTAAGGCCCTGTAGTATAATTTCAGGTCAGGAATTGAGATACCACCTGCTTCCTCCTCCTTGCTGAGTAATGTTTTGGCTCTTCTGGGTCTGCTGTTACATTAGTTTATTTGTGTTATAAAAAAAATCATCTCTTGTTGGGCACGGTGGCGCATGCCTTTACTTCTAGCAACTCAGGAGGCTGAGGCAGGAGGATTGCAAGTTCAAAGCCAGTCTCATCAACTTAGTGAGACCCTGTCTCAAAATAAAAAAATAAGACAGATGTGGTGGCACACACCTGTAATCCCAGCAACTCAGGAAGCTGAGGTAGGAGAATTACAAGTTTAAAGCCATCCTCAGCAACTTAGGCCCTAAGCAACTCAGCAAGACCCTGTCTCAAAACACAAAATAAAAAATAAAATAGGCTGGGGATGTGGCTCAGTAAGTGCCCCTGAGTTTAATCCCTAGTACGAAAACATAAATAAATAAATAAAAAGTAAAAAGGACTGGAGATATGGCTTAGTGATTAAGCACTTCTGAATTCATTGCCCTGTACCAAAAAAAAAAAAAAATCTCTACTGAAAAGTACATTTTATAAACAGTTGTTTTAGGGCCGTGGTTGTAGTTTAGTGGTAGATTGCTTGCCTAGCACCTATAAGACCCTGAGTTCAATCCCCTATCACTGCAAAAAGAAAAAACCAAAACAAAACAAAACCCTATTGCTTTAGTGAAGAAAAATCAAGTCTTGTTAACATTTCTGCACCTATGATAGTGATAAAGATGTATTTATTTTAAATATGTTCTTTGCAATGAAAACAATAAGTTGGTTGATTAGGGCTGTCAGATATAAACCTACTTGCTTTCCTTTTTACCCAGAACCCATTTGGATAAGAGTCTCCCAGTTTCCTCTTTCACTTTGGCCTTGAGTTTGCATTTCTGTTTGAAGCATAAGTCACAATTACTAACAATAACCAAGCGAACAGGATGCCAGCATCCTGTTGGTAACCACCCAAACAAGATCATGTGGATCATGTGTTCATTATTCCAGAGAACTGTCTTCTTTGGGGATTGCTTCCCCATTGTGCTGGGGATTATGTAGTAATCCGCACAATGTAGATTTTATTTTCTATTTCATCATTTGTATTATAAAGTGTATGTATAATTTATTGGTTAAGATATTCGGTATTTTTAAGAATGTAAAAGACGTATATAAATAATTTTGCAAGGTATCAGGTAAAAACTGGAACTCTCTTTGGCAAACTGAGAAATTTGATCTTTCTAATTTTATGTCCAAAGTACATTAAGAAAAGTCAGTGCTGTGGAAGAAATGTCCATATTTAGATATGCTAACATTTCAAATCTGTAATCAATATCTGAAACATAAATTTCACCTTTTGAGAATCTAATAAATTTTATTAAGATGTTTGAAAAACTTTCAGTATGTTTTTTCCTCAGGATGATCGCTTAAGAGAACCTCTGCAAAAACTGAAACTGGCTGTTAGCAATGTTATGCCTGAACAGCTATTTAAATACCAGGAGGACTGCCAGGCTCGTAGTCAAGCTAAGTGTGCCAAGTATGTATCTCTTCTGTTTGGACGGGTTTTGGCATTTAATAAACACTTTAGCTGTTAGGGGTTGGTCTTAACTGGATCTCATCCTCAAGAAGAAATCCATATATACCACTGAAACAATAAATATTTTCTAAATGATTGGTTTCTTTCCCTGCTGTTTGGTGTCAAAGGCTGACTGTTGATTTACTGTATGGATGTGATCAAAACAAGAGCTTCATATATTTACTAATTTGACTAGCTGCTGCTGGACATAAATATTTTCTGGCCTAAAAGACAAGTGTAGGGGCTAGATCGGTGGCTCCATGTGTGAGCACGTGGGTTGAAACCCCAGCACCACATATACCAATCATGAAGTGTTAGAGCAACAAAAGCCACATAAAAAAATAAATAAAAGGGTTACAGCGCTTGCTTGGCATGTGCAAGGACCCAGGTTCAAACCCCAGCACCATGTACACAATGAAGTGTTGGTGCAATGAAAGTCACATGAAAAACTAAATAAAATTGATTCTGTCTCTCTCTATCCCTCTCTCTCTCATTTTTTTTATTCATCAAATATGGACTTACAATTAGGAGGGAATGATTATCAATCAATCAAGAACAAATGTGTGATGACAGAGCAATCATGGTTTCCCCCCTTGGGTTCCCCATGGTTCCATGTTTCCCCCTATTAAACCCCCATGTTAAATGGACTTCTCATGGAAGTTGGAGGTTTCCCTGAGTTGATTTCCCCATACTCCCTCCCTCCAGTCTCCTTGATATCCTTCCTATTCACTCCCCTCCCCACGTCTCCCAGCATCCTAGGCAAGGTTCCCCCTGTTCGTGTAAAAATTTGTACTTGTTGAGGTTATTATTAGCTTAGCCATCTATCATATTGTATCTGGTTATAGTCTAGCTTCCACAAATGAGAGAAAACATTCTGCCCTTGAGTCTCTGAGTTTGGGATACTTCACTTAGCATAAGTTTTCCATCACCATCCATTTGACTGCAAGTGCCATAATATTGTTTTCTCTAATAGCCGAGTAGAATTCCATTGTATATATGTACCAAAGTTTTTGAATCCACTCATCCAGTGAGGGGCATCTGATTTGACTCTATGGTTTAGCTATAGTAAATTGAGCTGCTATAAACATTGATGAAGCTGTATTTTTTTTTTTTTTTAAAGAGAGAGGGACAGTGAGAGAGAGAAAGAGAGAAACAACTTTATTGAATTTTTCACATGGCCTTAGTTGCTCCAACACTCAGTTGTGTACGTGGTGCTGGGGTTTGAACTCGGGTCCTCGTGATTGTCAGGCAAGCACCGAAACCACTGAGCCACCGCTCTAGCCCCATCTGTATCTCTATAATATGCCAATTCTAACTCTTTTAGGAAAATACTCAGGAGTGGGCTAGCTGAATTCCAGGAGTGGGCTAGGCAATTCCAGCCCTAATTTTTTGAGGAGTCTCCACGCTGCTTTCCAGAGTGGCTGTACCAATTTTCAGTTCCACCAGCAATGTGACAGTGTTCCTCTTCCCACAGCCCCTCCAGCATCTGTCGTTGTTTGTATTCTTCATTTTTGCCACTCTGACTGGAGTGAGGTGGAATCTCAGTGAAGTTTTGATTTGCATTTCTCTTATTGCTAGTGATGTAGAGGATTTTCTCATATGTTTATGGGCTTTTTGGACTTCCTTCATTGAGAAGTTTCTTCTTAGTTCTGTAGACCATTTATTGAATGAATCATTTGTGATTTGGGTGTTTGGTTTTTTTAGTTCTTTATATATTCTGGATATGAGCCCTCTTAAAAATAAAACCAAATAAAAATTGAGTCTCTCTTTCTCTGTCTCTCTCTCTCTCTCTCTCACTCTGTCACTCTCTCACTGTTCCCCCCTTAAAAAAAAAAACAAAAACAAAGTTTGCCTTTATATTACAGTTTGAAGACTTATTTGCCAAGCACTTATTAACTTACTCAAAGTATTATGTGAAAAAAGTGTATGTGTTTAGGTAGATTCCCTATTCACTCTATTGTTTGAGTCCATATTCAATTTAACATTTCAGAAAGTATTTATAGAATATATTATAAGACATGTTGGCTTAAAACTTTGCTTCATAAAAGGTTTTTCAATTTTTAGGTTGCAAACAGATGAAGAACGAGAAAAAAATGGATCTGAGGAAGATGATGATGAGAAACCAGGGAAACGTGTCATAGGACCAAGAAAGAAATTCCACTGGGATGATACCATTAGGTAAGATTTAATCAGTCTTCACTCTTAACCAAATATATATTGGAGAAATAAGGTTTCTCATAAAAAGAATCCATATTAGGAATAGGAGTATTGCTCAGTGATAAAGCACTTGTCTAACATGTGCTAGACCCTGCATTAAATCCCCAGCACCGTAAGAAAAATGTAAATGGAAGACTGGATTGGAAACTGCCAAAGATTAATGTGTAGATAAAAAAAACTTTTTAATAGCCTTTTTTTTTTTTTTAAGGGAGAGAATGAGAGAGAGAAAGATTCAATTTTATTTAAAAGTTTTAGAAATACCTGAAGAAACTGATTCATTTATGTTGCTTACTTTTCCATTTTTTTTGTTTATGAATGATACTTGTTTAAAAACAAACCTATATCACGTGAGCCTAAAGGAATTCTTTCAATAAAGATAATTTTAGAAAAAAGTTAAAGTTTAGGTGTAAAGGAAAAAGATTTTTAAAATCTGTTTCAAATTTAATTTTCTACAGTTTTGTAGTCAGATTTATATGTAAATACATATTTTATCTGTTTAGAACTTTATTATGTAACCTTGTGGAGATCAAATTGGGATGCTATGAGTTAGAGCCAAATAAAAGCCAGTCTGCTGAAGATTATCTTAAATCCTTCATGGAGACAGAGGTGAAGCCTTTGTGGCCAAAGGGCTGGATGCAAGCAAGGTAAGAGATTGACTTCCTGGTTTCTGATTTACTTTCTTATTTTGTTATTAAGGCACACATGTACACAGACTCTCATGACATTGATTTTGCTAAAAACTTAATGTTTTCAACATCCTATACAGTTACTCAGGTTTCTTCTTTGAAAATTCAAAACCCTTAAAAGATAAAACAGGGGTTGGGATTTAGCTCAGTGGCAGAGTGCTTGCCTAGCATGCGCAAGGCCTCCAGTTCACTCCTCAGCCCTAAAAAAAAAAAGATAAAACAATTAGTCTTGTGGAGAGAGAGAGAGAGAGAGAGAAGGCATCAAGGTGATTTTTTAAATTATCATTTTTCTTTTTGTACCTGAATTTGCTAGTAGAGAAAAAGGATGGGGTAAAAGATGGCTATAAACTTTGGGGGATTGGGGACTTCATCATATGTGTAACATGTAGATAAGGAACCAAATGCAGGAATTAGAGCATAGAAAAAGAGGCCAGTACAGGTTCTATGAAAAATAGTCAGTGTACAGAGGCATTTCAAGAACTTAAGAGTAGGCCTACTAAAAGTCTCAAGGTTTTTTTTTTGTTTTTTTTTTATTAGGATATAGAAATACAGTTGAGGGAGAAACATTATCAAAACATTATCAATCAAGTCTCAAGTTTTAAGAGTATAAAATTTCATAAGCATGGCTATTGGCTATCTTAACCCATCTTTCTTTCTTTTTTTTTTTTTTTTTTAAGAGAGAGAGAGAAACAAAATAAGAATCAATTTTATTTAGTTTTTCACATGGCCTTCATTGCTCCAACATTTGTTGTGTGCCTGGTGCTGGGGTTTGAACCCACATCCTCGCACATGCCAGGCAAGCACCACAACCATTGAGCCACCACTCCAGCCCCTATCTTAACCCATATTAATTGCTCCATTCGTTAAAGAAAATTAAAAGTAGAGGTAATATAAAATTCTCCATAAAATAGATTATTAAGTATACCATAACAACTTTTTTTTTGGGGGGGTGGACACAGTGAATTTCCTCTGGAAACCATTACAACTTTTACTTGGTAAATATGCAAGTAATAATCTACTGAAAGTCAAATGATGTTTTTAAAAAATAAAGCATTTGGGGCTGGAGTGGTGGCTCAGCGGTTATGGCGCTTGCCCAGCATGCGCGAGTACGCGGGTTCAAACCCCAGCAACCACGTACACAACTAAGTGTCAGAGCAACAAAAGTCATGTGAAAAACTCAATAAATAAAAATTGATTCTCTCTGTCTCTCTCTCTCTCTCACTGTCCTTCTCTCTTTTAAAAAAATAAATAAATAAAATAAAGCAGTTATGTTATTTTATGCTATGAAAAAGTAATTGTGTCCTTTAAATTTTTCCAGAATGCTTTTTAAGGAAAGCCGGAGTGTACATAATCATCTTACTTCTGCTCCGTGAGTAAATACAGACTTCAGATTTCTTGAATTATTTTTATTCACATTATAACTTAAGTAAGCAAAGGTATCATTCATTAAATGCTAGTTGAAATACAACTTATTTAAGCAATTTCTGTTTTACTACCATCTTCTTAAAAAAAAAAAATCACTGTACTGTTGCCTATTTGGATCTCAGAGCATATCTACTAAAATATTTCTCAGGCTACTTTCTAAAACTTCCTGAATCCAGAATGTAACAGACTGCCTAGAAATTTGAAGTAGGGAACCAGGAAACCAAACAGGCTCAAGGGGTTCTCCTTGTTCCTGGGGTTCTACTCTGCAGTCTTTTTGTGTTCTTTTTTCCTACCTCTTACTCTTCATCTTCATAGTTAACCTATGGCCTTCTGCTGCCCTGAGAGTCCCAAGACAGATACAAACTACCCTGCCTTGCCCTACAGTGTGTTTTATTCTACAAAACTAACCTTCTCTTAGTGTTCTCCCTTCTATTCAAAATTGGATGTTTCTTTAATGAAACTGTGTTTATGCATGGGTGCACACCCTGGGGGTCAGACCCAGGGACTCACACTTAGCTAGGTCCACAGCCCAGTGAAAGGATTAGTAAAGATCTCTTATCTTCCTGATATACAGTGAAAAAGCACGTTTTTGTCTGTTGTTGCTTTTTTGGGTAAATATTGGTCAATTCCACAAGTTTTTGTATCTGCAACAGAGAGTACTTTTCTGTAGCCTGCAGGTGTAGTATTAAGGTTTTATTAAGATACAGACTTAGCAAGTCAATAGACTTTACCAAGTGCTTTATTCAATATTCTGCTAAAACATCTGATTAACATTGTTTGGGGAACATTATAAAATTCCTCCTTTCCTTGTATATAGTTATAATAGATGGAAGGTTTTAGTTTTTAGGAAGGATACTT
The DNA here is from genome assembly GCA_004027875.1 of Aplodontia rufa. Taxonomy (NCBI): domain Eukaryota; kingdom Metazoa; phylum Chordata; class Mammalia; order Rodentia; family Aplodontiidae; genus Aplodontia; species Aplodontia rufa. The sequence continues at coordinate 2,349 of PVKS010022334.1, read as the reverse complement.
TGCATACCATCAGGAAACTATTGAGTTTGGTTTTGTTATTATTCTTAGGGGCGGGGCTTGTTGTTTGATTTGTTTGTTTTTTTTTGTGTGTGTTTGTTTTTTGTTTTAGTATTGAGCTGAGTTCTTGCTTTGTTTCCCAGCCTGATCTTGAACTCCTGGGCTCAAGTGATCCCAACTCAGTCTACTGAAGTAGCTGAAACTATAGATAGGCAAGCATCACCTGGTTTGACTCCTTGTTCTTGTTTTTTTAGTACATTACAGGTTTACTATTACAAGAAGTTAAATTTACAAATAAACACGCACAAATTTGTGTTGATAGTGTTTTGGCTTTCAGTTTTCCTATTGTTCTAAAACCATAAGTGCATTATGATTCAGGTATAAATAACTCATGTTTTTAATTCTAAATGTGTTTATATAGGCCCTTTCCTTCAGGTTTTTGTTTTTGTTTGAGTTGGGATCTTGCCATGTTGCCCATGCTGTCCTGGAACTCCTGGGCTCAAATAATTTTCTTTCCTCAGTCTTCTGAGTATCTAGGACTGTAAGCACACACCACTGTGCCCAGTTCCTCTCACTGTGTTAAAATAAATTGCTTCATTATTATTGGTAGCTTTGTGTTTTATTTTATTTTGTACCAAAAAGTAGGAATCTGGGAGACAAGTAAACAAGGAGGTCTTTTTTTTTTTTTGCTCTGGTAGCCTTCACCAAGAAAAAAACAACAACAACAAACTTTGAAAATTACCATAGCCTTTATGAAATTGTAGAATTACAGTTTAAATCAAGATGTGTACTTAATTGCCTGATTAGTGACATTTAAGTAAAATGCATTTCCTAGCTCCTTGTCATGTTACAACTTTACTTTGAAGCTTTTTTTTTTTTTTTTAAGAAAGGGACAGTGAAAGAATCAATTTTATTTAGTTTCTTATGTGGCCTTCGTTGCTCTGAGACTTCGTTGTGTTTGTGGTGCTGGGGTCCAGACTCGAGTACTCGCGCACGCTGGGCAAGTGCTGAACCACTGAGCCACCGCTCCAGCCCCATACTTTGAAGTTTCTTAAAGCAGTGTTCTTACAAATAATTGTAAATTCTTAGCATTTCTTTGAAGTAAGTTTCCTTAAGCAGCTTTGTTAAATTGTTTTGAGTTATTTTATATTTTATCCATTTACTTTTTAAAAAAATTCTATCATCTGCATTTCATATTTTACTAATTGGTCTTTTATTCCAGTTAATCTGCATTGGGAGAAATGTTGCTGAATATTCCCATATACACTGTACTTACATATAGTTCCTTCTTTCAAAGAGCTTTCCAAATATTGGAAGGAATTTGCTTAATTATAAGGTCATATATTATTGTTTCCTAGTGAGTGATATAACTGTTACTGAAATGGCCTCTATTTAATCTTTTATCTTAGGGCAAAGAAAAAGGTGATTCCTGCACCCAAACCCAAAATAAAAGTGAGTATGACAAATCACAGTCAATTAGTGAACTTTGAGAAAGAACACTGAGATACATTCTTTTTTTTTTTTTTTTCTCTCTGACACTTAGTTGTGCATGTGGTACTGGGGTTTGAACCCACGTTTTCGCACATGCTGGGCAAGTGCGATAACTGCTGAGCCACTGCTCCAGCCCCAAGATACATTCTTGAGATGGAAAGGATGTATGGTCTTTAGTTAAAGATCCATAGATACTATATCTTTAAGTGGTTATTTTCAACTTTGTAAAGATCTTGGAACCTTTGTATTTGGGAGAATAGATGCCTGTCTAGCAGGAGGAATTTGCTTATATTAAGTTGTAAACCTTAACACTACTGCTTAGAAATACTGGATGAAATAATATTTTAAAATGTCCTTCACGTTGGGTATCGTGGCATATATCTGTAATCCCAGCAACTTGGGGAGACTAAGTCAGGAAGATCACAAGTTTAAGACCAGACTCAGGAATTTAGTGAACCCTTCACCAACTTAATGAGACCCTGTCTCAACATAAAAAATAAAAAGAACTGAGATTGTGGCTCAGTAGTAGAGTGTCCAATCCCCAGTACCACCACAAAAAGAAAAAGGATGAGATCGTAAATATATAAGAGAAATTCCAAAGTTAAAAAGAAATGAGGAGCCGGGCGTAGTGGCACATGTCTTTAATCCTAGTGGTTCAGGAGACTAAAGCAGGAGAGTTGCAAGTTTGAGACCAGCCTCAGCAACTTAGCAAGACTCTATCAAAAGAAAAAAACAAAAGGGCTAGGGATGTAGATCAATGTTAAATCGCCCCTGGGTTAAATCTCTAGTACTAAAAACAAAAAGCAAACAAACAAACAAAAAAAACCCCATGCAGTTAAGAAGCTGCTAGGGTGAACATCT